>JAODAL010037318.1:0-40561 GCA_025379985.1 Phyllomedusa bahiana
TTGAAAAATTTTAAAATTTTTTGGGGTTTTTAAAAGTATTTTTTTTTATTAATTGGGAAAAATGAAATTTTTTTTATTAATTTAATATTGTTTTATAATTATCAAAAATACTTTTTTTTTTTATTGTTTTTGGGGATAATTTTTAGAAGTAAAGGACAATTTTTTTCCAGTAAACAAAAAACAAGCCTTTCCCAATTTTAAACTCCTCATCTCAGCAACCCCAAAAAGGTCCCGCCCGTTTTGAGCAGTGTTGCCCAGTTTTCCCCCCCCAATTTTATAATTGGGAAACTAATATTTGAATTGGTTTTTGACACTCTCCATAAAGCCCCCCCGAATGCCCCCATATTGGGTTTTGGGGCATTAAAAAATTTTTCTGATCTTCGAACAAAGGGGCTAAAACTGGGAATTTTTATTGGCAAATATCCACAACAACCGCTCATCGGGAGGGAAAAGGGAATGTAGGGTTTTTAACAACATCAAAAAAAAAAAGTTTTAAATGATTAAAGTGAGTCCCTTCCCGGCTTTGGGAACCCTTTTTTGGGAAAAATATTAAAGGGCCAAAAAGTCCTTGGAAAAGTAAAATATTTGAAAAAAATTGGGGGGAAATTTTTTGCAAAAAATTTTTTTTTTGAGCCATTCCTGGGGAAGAAAATAATGTAGGGCTTCTTTTGTAGTAAAAATAAACAAAGCAGGAAAAAAAAGGCCTTTACTTTTTTTGGTTTAATGGTTTTGGCCCCCCTTTCCCGTATTCTAAGTAATAGCTTTTTCACGACTACTGCTATTTCAATTTTTTAACTTTAAAATTTAACATTTTACAAGAAAATCCATTTTACAAATAATATTAGTTTTCTTTTTGACTATGAACATAAAATTTAAAATTTGGGGGAAATTTTATTTTTTAACAAAATTTGGGAATTTGTTTTTTGAATTTCAGGAAAACCCCTTCAAATTCCTTTAAAAAGTCAAGTTTTTGGGGGAAAATTTGCGGAAAAAAAGTGGTTTTTTTTTAAAAAAATAAAATTTGGGTGCGAGCACATGGGGTTTCATGGGGGGAAAGAACTCGGGAGGAAAAAGGGGGAAAAGGGCCCACATGAAAATTGCAGAATTTAAGCCAATCAGAGACCGGCGGGATTCTGTGACCCTCACCCGCACAAAATAAGTCCGTTCCCCAAACCCCTGGTACTCATACCCCCTCCACTTAAGAAAGTAGGGGAAAGGGGCTGCCACGGCTTTCTTTATAATCCCTTACTAAAGAACCCATTTTTTATACAGCGATTTTTTTTGGGGGGGTTTTCACAGCTTGTCTCAAAAACTGCTTCCCCCTTACGTTTTTTAAACTGATTTTTTTTGGGGGGATTGGAAAAAAAAATGAAATCAAGTGTAGTCCAATTCAGCTTTCATTTCATTTTAATGCTATCTGCTCACAAACACATTGAATACCCAAGGGGTTATCTTTAAACCTGTTTCCTGTTTTTAATTTTTATTTAAAAAAAACAGCGTTTTTTTTGAATCCAAATACCCTCCCTTCCCTTTTTGGGGTTTCTTAAATTTTTTTTTTGCGGCAATTTTTCATCCGGGGTTAAATTTTTAAACGTTGTTCAATTGGGGGGGGGGGCTTTTGGGGGGCACTAAAAGAAACGTTTTTTTTTAAATGGGGCCCCCAAAAAATACATTTTGCCCTTTTAGCAAATTTTATAACCCAAGGGTTTAAATTTAAAAAATTGTTTGTGCCCTTTTTTATTCCAGAAAAAAACCCAGTTTTTTTTTTTTAAAAAGGCACATAAAATAAATTTTTTCCTGGCCATTTGGGGAAGGCCCCCCCCCAAAAATTTTATCCAAGGGGTTCCCCAAGCTTGTTAAATGGTTCATTTTGGGTTCAAAATTTTCAGGGTTGGGGTATTTTTTCAAAACAGATTTTCAACAAACATTTCCCCCGTAAAATTTTTTGAACAAACAGTATGGGCCAAAACAAAAGGGTGGCCCGGGTCCTTTCCCCCGATTGGGGAGTGGCCCAAAAAAAATTTTCCCGGGGCCCCGGCCCAGGTCGCCCGCAACACAGGGACGTCGCAGCAAGGGGGTTTAAATCCGTGAAGGCCCACAAAATGGGCCGCTGTCTCTACGGCTAGGTTTTTTTTCAGCAACCCAATGGGTTTTTTTGTTGGTTTTTTACTATTTTTATTCCCCCTTTTTCCCAGATGACAAACTGACAACCCCAGCCAAGAGTCCCGGGGGGAACGTCCCGACACAACCCTTTTTGGCATGGGCCCCCCAGCGGGCAACGGCCCTCAACTTTTCCCCCCAAAACCCGCCTCTGCCCTTCCCCGGGTTTCCCCCACCCGAGATCAAATAAAGTGGGGCTTTGGGGTCAGCGCCCCTATAAAAAGCGAGGATGAAAAAAAAATTTTTTTTAGGAGGACAAATCAGCAGCTACTTTGCCCGCGAAGAATTTGGGGCCCAAAATCCCCCCCTTTTTGGGAGTAGGCCGGGAAAGTAAAAGAAAAGGAAGTGGCATTGGGAAAGGCCATGTTGTGAGGGGTCAGCCTCTTCATACCAAAAACCCGGGGATGGGACAAACATTGGAAAGAAGAAACCCCAAATTTATTGATGATTTAATTCCATGCACCTTGGAAACCGGGGGTAACCCAAGGGGGTTTATCAAACGCCCCGGAAAAGAGGGTTTTCGCTTGCCCCGCAGGCAACCGGGGCGCCAGCAGGGGGGTTTTTGGGGGCCCGATTTAGCAAAGGGGGCAGCAGTGTGAGGTGGGAGCCAACGGGCCCCAAAGGGGAAAAACCCCCCCTTCCGCCAAAAAAGGCCAAAAAAAAGTAAACGGGGAAAGGGGCTCAGCGAGGGAAGGGGGCGGGAGTTAAATCACCCCAGTTGCGGAGGGGTTGGGGGGTAAAAAACAGATACTCCCCACTTTTTGGCAGTTTTTTTGCTAATAAAACCGGAGGAGCCCCAATAAGGGTAAATAAGGGGGGAAACTGTGGGCAAAAGTGAAGCCCGGGGCCCGGGAGCAAACGGTTTTGCCAAAACACGGCCCCGGGGTCCCCAAAACATGGGAACCCCTTAAACCTCCGGGGGGGCCTGGGAGAAAAGTTGGCCCCAGATTTTGGTGGCCCCCTCCTGCCCCCTGCAAGGGAAAAGCAGCAGCCAGTGGCACCCCCATGCTATTGCAAAACCAGTCAAGGCTCCAAACCCCTCTGGGAGAAGGGAGCCCCGTTTTTTTCCCTTTTCCATCACTAAACCTTTCCAGGGTTTTTCCTGCTCCTTTGCTACTCATGGCCCAGCAATTTGTTTAAACGGGGGCCCAAATTTGGGAAGAGACCCAACCCGTAAAAACGTCCCAACCATCCCCAAGGGCAAAAACTGAACCCCTGCCTTTGTCCCCAAATTTTTGGTACTGCATCCCCCTCCCTTTCCAAATAGTGGGAAATCCCGCCAAACCCTTCGAGAACTAAATGGCTTTTTGCCGGCCGAAAATGGGGGATTTTCCCAAACCGTAATTTTTTTTTTCCCAAAAAAGGCATAAACCCGCACTTCCAAAAAATTTTTGTAGAACAAATTTGGGCCAGTTCTTGAGCTTTTTCCGGGTTTGGTTCCGAGGTTTACGGCTGCGCGGAACCCTCCCGGAAGCCTTTTAAAAGGTCAGGGCCATTTCATGCCCCCCTTTCGGGCCCCCGGCTTTAATTGGGTTTTCCCGCCCCCGGGCACACCAACAACTTGGGGGGGAGAAAGCCGCTTTCCCCTTTCCCCCACGTTGTTTAAAAATTTCGGTCCCCCTGCCACAAAAGTCTGGGGTTTTTCCTCCCCCACCAAACCCCATCATCTCAGCCCCCCACAAGTAAAGCTCCACAAGGGGCAAAAAGCGGTGTCACGCAGTTCTACACCAGGCCTTTTCCTCGGCGAACCCAACCAACGGGGAAAAGGGAAATTCCCACGTTTTATGCAGCAAGAAACGATGTGTGGGGGTTTTTTTCCCCCGGGCCAACGCAAATCGGAAAACCCTGGGACGAACAATAGGAATAAAAAGGGGGTCCCCCCCTGCAAACCGAGGAAGGGGAAAGCCCAAGGGGCCCCCACAAGGCGCACGTGTTCAAACTGGGTTGTGAAAAGGTTCCTGAAGTCTTTTCCCCCGATCTTCAGAAAAATTCTGAAAATTGGGCCTGAAACTTTTATTTCACTTCAAACCCTTCCTACCCAAAACCGGGAACACCCCCCTCGATTTTTCAGCGGAAAGGGAATTGGGCCTTTCCCCCAAAAAAAACTCCCCGAAAATGCGATGGGTTTTCCCCCCCTTGGAATTCCCGGGCCCGCAAATGTGGCCCCACTGTAAAAGAACAGAGGAAAGGCCTTAACGAATTTTTTTATGATCCAGGCGGGCAGGATTTTCCCCCCCGTGTAACTTTTTTATTTCCCCCAGTGGGAGCTCATGCGTGAACCCCCTGCCGGGTTTTTTTGAAAGGGCCCAAACCCAGGGGGCACGTTAAATTTTTCAGGGCGCCAGGGCTAACGGGATGAAAAACTTTATTTTCCCCTGCTTCATGTCCCCCCGGAAAAAGGGTGCTGAAAAATCTGTCTGGGCAGGGACGGAGACGTGGCGACTTTTCAACCCCCCCGGCCCACATGAGTCCCCCTTTGGGACTGAAATTAAGGGGGGAGGACATTGGGGGGAGAAACATTGTTTTGGTTAAATGATTTGGAAATTTTTTACCCAGGGTGAAAAAGAGAGGAGGGGCAGGAGCAAACTGGAAAGGTAAAATGGAAAATAGGAAGACGAGGCGAAAGAAAAACCCCAAGCCCAACCCCGGGGGAGTTTAAAAAGTGGGAGAAAGGAGGGAGGGGGGCCCCCCTTTTCACTTGTGGCCCGATGGCCCGCACAGGGCCCATTTTTCCCCGGGTATTTTACAAGCTGAATAGTCCCGCAACCCCCGGGAGAGGGATTGCTTTTTTTTGGGTCTCCACCCTATTTTGGGCCCTTTGGCCAAACCGGGCCCCCAAAAGGGGGCCTTTTTTTCCGCTAAATTTAGAGAGGACAAACTCAAAAACTAATAGGAAAAACCTCCGTATCAGTTTGGCCCCTGGGGCTAAGTGCGGCACGCTCTCCCCCCTGATAGGGCTGACCGGGGGGTTTTTTCAGCCTCACACGTACTACTTGGCCCCTGGCCCCCGGTTTTTAAAATGGGGGGGGTAAGGGGCATACCAGCTCCAAACACAGCAACCAAGGGCTGGAGTCACCCGGGGGAGCCGGGGGATCCCCTTTACCCGCCTAGTGAGGGGGGAAGTCGCCCCCCAGCTGCAGCAGGAACCCCGGAAACAGAACCCCGAACAAAAAAGGGGGTGGGGCCCACCCTTGGGGGCAGCACTCTGCCACCCCAGTTTAAAGAAACCGCGGGCTACGGGCTGCCAATCGGGGTGTGTGGCCGCAACTTGCCGAGTTTTCAAATGGAAAAAGCTGTCCTGCCCGGCCCCGTATTTTGGGAAACAACGGGTTTTTCAGTGCGGGGGGCCATCGTTTCCCCCAAAAAAAACCCCCTTGTCCAACCCGGGAAAAAGGGGGGAACGACCCGGGCCTTTCCAAGGGTGAACAGGCGGGAATCGGCCAGGATTTTTCCACCCCAAAACCCAAAGCCTTTTGACCCTTTAAAACACATCAGCCATGGGAACCTCCCCCCCAAAATGGAGAAATGAGTCCCGGGTTCAAACTACCTGCCTTTACCACTATTTTCGATGCCCCACACAAACTGCTGCCCCGTTTCTCCAAACTCAAACCCCAACCATCTTTTTCCAGGGACTGGGGTTTGCCCCCCCAACCCCAACCCCTCTCATTGTGCCACTTTTATGAACCCCGTCTGCTGGTGCCCCTGACCCCCACTCTTTTGTAAATTTTGCCACTCTTTGGGCCAAATACTGTTTTGGGCCCCCTTTCCCGAATGTTCCCCTTTTGCCCTGCCTTTACCCATGCTGGGGCTTTTTGGGTCCTGCCCTAACCTCCCCCACCTTTCATTGTGCCAAATGTCTTTACCACATGCTTTCGGCCCCGGGGCCCCGCCCGCCGTTCCCCCCCCACATTTTGTCATTGTGCCACTCCTGACCCAAAGCGCGCGCCTCACCTCCACTCCTTCATTGTGCCACTTTGTGGCCTACTACTTTTTTTTCCCCCCTCCAAAGTCCTTTTGCCACGTCTACTTCGTGCTGCTTCTGGGGCTGCTTCTGTGCCCCCCACACTGTGTCATTGTCCCACTCTCTGCCCTCATGCTCTGCTCCCCGCCCCCTTCCACCTTTTCTTTTGTGCCCCTGTGGCCTACCCCCTGTTTTTACCACCCCCAAATTTCATTGTGCCACTCTCTGACCTCATGCTGCTGCTGCCGTCACCTCCACTCTCTTCTTTGGGGGCCCACTCTAGGCCTACTCCTTTTTTTTCCCACCCCCAGAATTCATTGTGGCACCCTAACCTCATGGCTGCTGCCGGCCCTCCACATTTTTTCTTGTCCCACTCTGTGCCCCCCCCTTTTTTTTTGCCACCTCCAAATTCATTGTCCCTCCCCCTGACCTCAGGCTCTCTGCGTGCCCTCCACACTGCGCCAGTGCCCCCTCTGGGGCCACTCCGTTTTTGCCACCCCGAAGTCACTGTGCCACCCTCTGACCTCACTGCTGTGGCCGGGCTGCCTCACCCCCCACACTTTTCACGTGTTGCCACCTAAAACCCTCCTTGTTTTTTTCCCCCACTTCGCGGCAGACTTTTTTCAGGGTACATTCCCACTTCAGTTCTTTGGGCAGTTTTTTCCCTCTTAAGTGCCCGGAATTTTATAGTGAAGCATTCAAAACGGCGCATTCATCGGTGCATACTAAAAAAACAACATGTATGAAACCAAACCAAACTCCTTCTGCATATTTAAAGCATGGGCCAACGTTCTACAGCACTTTTCAGGCTCGTGCCCCTGGAAATAGCTGTTTTTTTAAAGCGATTTGTCCCAAAGTAATTCGGAACCGAAAAAAAATTTTTCGGAAAAATTTTCCCAAGTCACCGAATCAAATTTTTGAGAAATTCGCCCATCTCTACATATACTTTCTGTTTTCCAAATTATAGCTAAAACATGTATCATATTGCTGAATGTAGAGTCTATATTGTCTGCAGGAGTCTTTGTAGTCCACATAAAAGTGGTGATCTAACAAAGTCTACAAAAAAAGCACAGCAAAAAACAAAACAAAAATAGAAATAAAGAAAAATTAAAGGGTATCTATTAGTTGGGGTATTCAGGATTTGTTTATTACAAAATTGTATTGATACAAAAGTTTAAAAAAAAGCATGCAAAAAAGCAAAATCTATTTTGGGAATAAACAGTCTTTAGACTTTTTTTTATAGTAACACAGCCAACATGTGTCATTATGGAAGTTTTACTTTTGTGTACTAATTCTTCTTAATCTAAAAAGAAGAAAGGCATTATGATGTGCCAATCAGTAGAAAGCATTGCTTCAATGTCAATAGTGAAAACTGAATCTTAACCATCTTGAATGACAGCAGTGTCTTTGAGTCAACATATTTTTGTATGCTGTAAATTGCTACAATAAAGGTTTCATGCAGGTTATGAACAGCTGGGCTATTAGTCACTACTTCACACCACCTCCTGCTGTGTATCATTACAGTCAATCTGTTTAATCTATTCTGTATACTAAATAGTGCTGAACATTTAAAAAAAACTGAGAAAATTGGATTAATTAAAAACTGTTGATAATGTAAATGTGAAAAATAGCTATTAACGAAAGCTCATTTATAGAATTTCTGAACAACAATGCATATGAAAACTAAAGGTTTAAGATTAACTATACTAGGCTATCATACTGAGTTTAGCTACTGAAATAAAAAGGGCTTAAAATCTTAACACAACCATATATCAGTAAACTATTGTTTTTATTGATTAAACCAAGTATATAGCATGTCCGGCACAGATCTTTGTACATTTTAGCTACTATACAGAGTAATGTAGCCTAGAGATAAAAGTGGACATTTCAAGGGTCATCAGCTAAATAAGAAAAGGTTGGTGGAACTGGATCTTATTTACTGTACATACTTAGCAAGAAGTTTGACTAAGCATTGAAATCCTAGTATTTTGTGGCATATATTTGCAAACAAAGTGTAGAGAGGTCTATGATTATATCACCGTAATACTTAGCCTTGTCAGAAGATATAAATACAAGGTTTGGGTCTTAAGAACTAAGCATTTTTTTACATTGTCCCATTGTAAAGCATCAATTGACATATTTGTTTGAAAGCTTGATTTTTGCCAAATGAGTTAATTTAATTTAATACATATGTTTTATTTTAAACTTATTGAATAACTGTTATTATCTTTTGAAAACACCAGTTCTGCTGCTGGTGAGATTTCTTACTATTTTCTTCTTTCCACATACTCTATGGGTTTTAACTTGTGACTCTGGCTGCAAGTGGCATCGCAGATTCCTAACTTGTGGTTACTTGCTTCTCTTTAAAGAGAACTTGTTAGGGGATTTATGTTTCTCTATCTGTCAGCAGAATGGGACAGAGGTAGAGAAACTGATCTCTGTGATATATATAGGTTTCTATGAATTGGAGTAGGATTTGTGAGTAAAAAGCAGAGTAAATCCTAACCAGACTCATTAACCCCTTCCCGACATTGGACGTACTTATACGGCCTAGCGGGAAGTGCGTTCCCGCAAATGGACATATGAGTACATCCTAGCAATCGTGCGGGCTTGCAGGCAAGTCCTGCACGATTGTGACATGGGACCAGTGGTATTTTACCGCTGGCCTCATACGAGTGAGCTCCGTCTGCGGGTGACTAACCCTTCATTATCGCGACACATCATGGTTGCGATAATGAAGCTGAAGGCAGGAGGAGTGCGCTCTGCGCCGTTACTGGTCCACTCGCCTGGCACTCGGATGCTTTCTGAAAGCATCTGGGCTGTCTGGTGACGTCACCATGCCCACAATACATTGTGAGCATGGTGATTGACAGTCACCATGGCGACCAGCAATGCTGTGTACTGGTCTACTATTGTAACAGCAATCTGAAGATTGCTGTTACAAATCCCCCCTGGGGAAAAGTGAAAAAAATGTGACAAAGTAAACAAAAAGTTAAAAAGGTAAAACACAAACAGAAAAAATAAAATAAAAAACCCATCACCGCCCTTTTCCCCTTTACAAAGTACCTATATTGGGTATCGCCGCGTGCGTAATGACCCACCCTATAAATCTGTCATGTTAATTAACCCGTACGGTGAACGCTGTAACAAAACAAATTTTTGTTCATCCTGCAGCACATAAAATGGAATAAAAAGTGATCAAAAACTCGTATAAATACCAAAGTGGTGCCAATTAAAACTTCAGTTCATCCCACAAAAAAAAAAAAACCCTTACACAGCTCTGTATACAGAAAAATAAAAAGCTCTGGCAATCAGAAGATAGCGATGCATAAATATTGTTTTACACAATAAAACACTTTTTTTTTTTAATCGCTTCAACATAAAGAAAACTATATAAATTGGATATCGCCGTAATCGCATCGACCCACAGAGTAAAACTAACTTATCACGTATACTGCACGGTAAGTGCTGATAAAAATAAAATTTAAAAAACACTACTAGGATTACAGTATTTTCTTCACCCTGCCTTCCACAAAATGGATTTAAAATGATCAAAAAGCCTTGTCCACCCAAAAATTGTACCAATAAAAACGTCAACTCATCTTGCAACAAAACAAGCCCCTACACAGCTCCGTATACAGAAAAATAAAGTTATGGCTCTAGATATGCCGAGGCAAAAATGTGTTTTCCTTTTTGAATAAAAGTGTTTTTGTTGTGTAAAAGCAGTAAAACATAAAAATATACAAATTGGGTATCGCTTTAATCAGATCAAGGTACTGAGTAAAACTAGCATGTCATTTATATCACACGGTGACAGCTATGAAAAATAAAAATAAAAAACACTAACAGGAATGCTGTATTTTGTTCAAAATGCCACACAAAAACCTTAATAAAAAGTGATCAAAGCGTCATATGCCCCACATAATGGTACCAATAAAAACACCAACTTATCCCGCAAAAAACAAGCCCATAATCAGCTCAGTATGCAGAAAAATGAAAAAGGTATTGCTGTCAGAATAGGACAGCATAAAAACACAATTTTTTATAGACCTATTTCTATTGTGTAAAAGTAATAAAACATAAAAAACTAAAATAAAATTTATATCATTGCAATTGTACTGACCCGCAAAGTAAAGTTATCCACTCACTTACACTGCACAACGAATACTGTAAAATTGAAGCCCAGAAAACAATGGTGGAACTGCGTTTTTCCCCCAATTTTCATGGCCCAATGCTAAAAAAACTATGCAACACTTGTGCACCCAAAATGCACAATACACCCCTAGATGAGATCCATGAGGGGTCTTCAATCCAAATTTGGGGTAACTTCTGGAAGGTTTCACCTGTTCTGTTTCTTTGGGGGCTTTGTAAATGCGACTTGGCACCCACCAAAATCTGCGTTCCAAAAGCCAAATAACACTCCCTCCCTTATACGACCTGACATGTGCCCTAACAGCAGTTTACACCCATATGTAGGGTATTGCCGAACTTGGAAGAAATTGAGTAACAAAATATGAGGGGCTTTTTTTCCAGGATTCTTTGAAAAAATTAAAAAATTTTCAGCAAAAATTGCAGATTGTTGGAAAAAAAATTATATTTTCATTTTCACAGCCTAATGCTAAAAAAGTTTGTAAAACACATATGGGGTCTATATGCTCACTACACCCCTGGATATATTCCTTAAGGGGTGTAGTTTCCAATATTGGGTGTTTATTAAGTTTTAGCACCTTAGGGTGTCTGCAAACTTGAAATGGCGCCTAAATAAAATCGTAATGAAAATGAGACCCTAGAGTCCGATAGGTGCTCCTCCTATTCTGGGGCTTGTGGTTGAGGCAAATAGCGCACTAGGGCCACATATGGTATATCTCTGAAAACAGCAGAACCTGGGGAATCAATATTAAGTTGCAGTTCCCTGATCACATCTACCGTGTTCTGTTGATCAATGGATAAAAATTGAAAATCTGCAAAAAAAGTGAATTTTTGAAATTTCACCTCCACATTGCTTTAATTCCTGTGAAACACCTAATGGGTTAATAACTTCCTAAATTCTGTTTTGAATACTTTAAAGGGTGTATTTTTTTATGGGGGTACCTAACATACAGGATACTAAAATTTCTAAGCCTCCTAATGTCGTAAAAAAAAAGACAATTAAAAAATTATGCCAACCTACAGTGGACATATGGTAGATGCTAGGTATAAACTATTTTGAATGGAATAACTGTCTTACATGCAGAAATGTTTTCAAATTTTTCACGATACTTTGAAATTTTTTACAAGGTAAAGACTTTTTAGACCAAAATTACTTACTATCTTAAAGCACAATGTGTCATGAGAAAACAATATCTGAATCATATGGCTAGGTTAAAGTGTCAAAAAGTTGTTCTCACATAAAGTGACACATGCCAGATTTCTGTCAGAGAGGCCAAAACTGGCTCCGGCAGTAATGGGTTAAAGTGGTTTTCTCATCACATTGATTAGTTTTAAATATGTTGGCAATTCTAAATAAAGACTATTACCAAATGCATTGCCTTTTTGACTTTGAGAGATTGGGCGACATCTATGATCGGGAATTGCGCCTGATTTCAGGCGTACACTGCGCCTCATCGTGCCGACTCCACTGTCAGACGCAGGGATGCGCTGTTAGGCGCAACCTTCGCCACTTTCGCCACTTTAATGTAGGTTTTAGTATGTATTTTACAATTGTCATGAAAAATTATAAAACCCAAAAAATTTAAATCAATTTTGTTGAACGTACAAGTAAAAGTAATGACTCAATTTTTGGTATTAAGATATTTTATGAGTAGTGATGAGCGATTACGTCGACTATCGTCATCTGGTCGATAGTCGATATAGTCAATTATCAAGACGATTTCCGATAGTCGATAATAGATTATCGCCGATGACCATTAAAGTCTATGGGAGAGGAACAACACCTTCATTCTTACACCCAAACAGGGCTGGAGAAGCTGGAATTAACATCCACAACAGTCAAATGGATACGTGCTACATCTTAGGCAACACACTTAGGTTATAAAAGCCACAGAAAAAAAGTCACAGACCATTCACTATCCCTGTCTTGTACCACAGCATGACCCTTAAACCTGCATGACCCACAAATTAAAAAGTGCCAGAAGGCAGTATGATTTGAACCACCATTTTACTTGAACTGGACATTGATAATCCATGTCCTGGGCCACAGCATGAGCCCCGAACCTGCATGACCCCCAGATCAAAAAAGTGCCGGAAAAAGAAGTCTTTTAACCACCATTTTAGTTGAACTGGACATTGACTATACGTGTCCTGTACCACAGCATGACCCCTAAACCTGCATGACCCCCAGATTTAAAAAAGTGCCTGAAAAAGGAGTCTTTGAACCACCATTTTAGTTGAACTGGACATCGACTATACCTGTCCTGGGCTACAGCATGAGCCCCAAACCTGCATGACCCACAGATTAAAAAGTGCCAGAAAAAGGAGTCTTTCAACCACCATTTTAGTTTCACTGGATATAGACTATACCTGTCCTGGGTAACTTACATCTGTTCAAGTCTTCCTGTACCTCCCTTGTACAATTCAGCTATTTTGCACATGCAAGTTTTTTAGTAGTTTAATTCTAGAAAACACATTTTTAAAATAGGATGGAGTCCCACCACGTCTTTGTTTCTCTTTATTTTTATTGTATTAAATGAGTTGTCTCACTACAGGGATTGCTAGCTATGTTAAAGATCTTGCAAAAACAAGTCATTTTGCAATATGTGTCCATTAACAGTCTCCTACCTATTCCTGTTTCTGACAGCACCATCACCCTTGAGACACTCTTGACAATTGTGAAGAACACATTTTTGTTAGAAATCACATTTTTTACAATAGGACCTGTAGTATAGCTGCATTTCAGAGCAACAGTCACTGGTGTTTTGTAGCAGGGCAGGAGTGAGGTCTCGGGAAGAGGTGTATAATTGAGTGTCATCAGCGTAGAGGTGGTACTGGAAGCCAAATCGACTGATTATTTGGCTAATGGGGGCTGTATAGATTGAGAAGAGGAGTGGACCAAGAACTGACCCCTGAGGGACCCCTACGGCAAGAGGGAGAGGAGAGGAAGTAGAACCTGCAAATGAGACACTGAAGAAGCGGTCAGAGAGGTAGGAAGAGAACCAAGCGGGAGCAGTGTCCTCGATGCCAATGGTGCTGAGCATGCTGAGGAGAAGATGGTGATCAACAGTGTCAAATGCTGCAGAGAGATCCAGAAGAACCAACAACGAGTATTTGCCCTGAGATTTAGCAGTGTGGAGATCGTTAGAGACTTTAACTAGAGCAGTTTCTGTGGAGTGTAAAGAGCGGAAACCTGATTGTAGAGGATCCAGAAGAGAGTTAGCAGAGAGATAGCGGATTAGGCGAGAGTAGACCAGGCGTTCCAGGAGCTTAGAGATAAAGGGAAGGTTAGAGACTGGTCGGTAGTTGGCAGCACAGGATGGGTCCAGGGAGGGTTTTTTTTAGTAGGGGAGTTATAGTAGCCTGTTTAAAGGAGGATGGGAAGATCCCAGTGGAGAGAGAGAGGTTACAGATTGCAGTAAGGTGAGAGAGGATAGCTGGAGAAATAGACTGGAGAAGGTGGGAGGGAATGGGGTCGCTAGAGCAGGTGGTGGGGCGAGCAGACAGGAGAAGCCTGGATACTTCTTCTTCTGTCGTTGGGTCAAGAGCTGAGAACACACTAGAGGATGTGCGGGGAGGGACAGGATGGGTTCTGCTTGGGGTTTGTGATGAGATGTTATGCCGGATACTGTAAATTTTGTCTTTGAATTGAGTGGCAAGGTCCTCAGCACATAGATCAGATACCAGGGACTGAGCTTTATGCATGAGAAGGGAGTGGATGGTGTCAAACAGGCGGTTTGGGTTGTTGCGTAAGGTTGAGATGAGGGAGGTGAAATATTTTTGTTTGGCACTGTGAAGGGCAGTGTGATAAGTCCTGAGCATGAATTTGTAGTGGAGAAAGTCTGCAGGTAGCTTCGACTTTCTCCACAGACGCTCAGCACACCTGGAGCATCGTTGCAGGAACCGAGTCTGAGGTGTGTGCCAAGGCTGCCGGCGTCTGACTCTGGTGGTACGGTGTGTGAGTGGTGCCAATATGTCCAGGGTGGTTGTGAGAGTTTCGTTGTAATGTTTGACAGCCAGGTCAGGACAGGAGAGGGAGGAGATTGGGGGCAGTGAGGACTGTATGGTGTCTATGAGTTCCTGGGTGTTAATGGAGCGGATATTTCTGAATGGGTGAAGGGCAGGTGTGTCCAGAGAAGGCTGAGAATTGATAGTAAAAGAGATAAGTTTATGATCAGAGAGAGCATAAGGAGAATTGGTGAGGTTAGAAATTGATGAGAGATGACAGAAGACCAGATCAAGAGAGCTCCCATCCTTGTGGGTGGGAGAGTCAGTAAACTGCAAGAGGCCAAGAGAAGAGGTCAGTGAAAGAAACTGAGAGGCAGAAGGAGACATGGGGTCATCAATGGGGATGTTGAAATCACCCATGATGAGAGTGGGCATTTCAGAAGAGAGGAAATAGGGGAGCCAGGCAGCGAAATTATCCAGAAATTGGCGGGGTGAGCCGGGGGGTCTGTACACAACTGCGACTCTGATGGAAAATGGCCGAAAGAGTCTAATGGTGTGGACTTCAAAAGAGGGGAAAGTGAGGGAGGGTGCGGGAGGAATGACCTGGTAAGTGCAGTGTGGAGAGAGAAGTATGCCGACTCCTCCACCCGGCCTGTTCTCGGGTCTGGGGGTGTGGGTGAAGTGTAGGCCGCCATAGGTGAGAGCGGCAAGGGAAGCGGTGTCAGAGTGCTGGAGCCATGTTTCTGTGAGGGCCAGCAGGTTGAGGGAATGAGAAAGAAACAGGTCATGAACAGCAGTGAGTTTGTTGCCAACAGATCGGGCATTCCACAGGGCACATTTAAAAGGGGCAGGGAAAGACGTACAGCGAATAGCGAGCAGGTTAGCAGGGTTTCTATGGAAGGAGGAGGAAGTGGGATGAGCAGTAAAGGAAGGAGGGCCGGGGTTAGGAGAGATGTCACCTGCAGCGAGAAGCAGGAGAATGAAAAGCGACAGCAGATGGTTAAGTGATGAGTATGAGCGGCGTTTGTGCAGCACTATGCAAGCAGGCGATTTTGGGTGGTTAAAAAGGGAGAACAGTGTGTGGGATGTATACATGGGTGAGGGGAGGATAGAGGCGCTGATATGGATAGAATTGTCAGGGGGTGAGACTGGGTGGTACAGTAGAAGGGAGATGGCTGCAAGGTAGATAGCATTAGTGAGCATGGTGAATGAGTTGTGGAATCTAAAGATAGGTACTCACAGAAAAGCCTTCCTCCTGGCCCCCTTATGCCCACTTCGGTCCCATTTCGGTCATATTTCTTCAAGATCACTTACAAACTATCACTTTCAAATCTAGCAATTTCAAATCATGCACTAATATAGATGCACGATTGACCCGAGGTCAGATTGACCTCAGCTCAGTTAAATTTCAATTCAGCAACTTTGTAGTCACCACAGGTTGATAGGTGCCAAAAAATACCTTTTATTATCAGTATACATTTCAGATACGTGTTTTTTTCACTTTGGCACAGGCCAGCTGTGTTGATAGAGCCACCTTGCAGTTAAATTTGAATCCAGCAACTTTTTAGTCACCACAGGTGAATTGATAGGTGACAAAAATACTTTTTAATATCCGTATACATTTTAGACAGGTGTTTTTTTCACTTTTGGTCAGTCAAGCTTTGTTGATAGATCTACTTTGCAGTTAAATTTGAATCCAGCAACTTTGTAGTCACAACAGGTTGATAGGTGACAAAAAATACCTTTTATTATCAGTATACATTTCAGATATGTGTTTTTTTCACTTTGGCGCAGGCCAGCTGTGTTGATAGAGCCACCTTGCAGTTAAATTTGAATCCAGCACTTTTGTAGTCACCACAGGTGAATTGATAGGTGCCAAAAATACCTTATAATATCTGTATACATTTCAGACAGGTGTTTTTTTCACTTTTGGTCAGTCAAGCTTTGTTGATAGATCTACTTTGCAGTTAAATTTGAATACAGCAATTTTGTAGTCACCACAGGTGTACTGATAGGTGCCAAAAATACCTTTTAATATCCGTATACATTTCAGACAGGTGTTTTTTTCACTTTTGGTCAGTCAAGCATTGTTGATAGATCTACTTTGCAGTTAAATTTGAATACAGCAATTTAGTAGTCACCACAGGTGAATTGATAGGTGCCAAAAATACCTTTTAATATCCGTATACATTTCAGACAGGTGTTTTTTTTCACTTTTGGTCAGTCAAGCTTTGTTGATAGATCTACTTTGCAGTTAAATTTGAATACAGCAATTTTGTAGTCACCACAGGTGTACTGATAGGTGCCAAAAATACCTTTTAATATCTGTATACATTTCAGACAGGTGTTTTTTTTCACTTTTGGTCAGTCAAGCTTTGTTGATAGATCTACTTTGCAGTTAAATTTGAATCCAGCAATTTAGAAGTCACCACAGGTGAATTGATAGGTGCCAAAAAATACCTTTTATTATCCCGTATACATTTCAGACAGGTGTTTTTTTCACTTTTGGTCAGTCAAGCTTTGTTGATAGATCTACTTTGCAGTTAAATTTGAATACAGCAATTTTGTAGTCACCACAGGTGTACTGATAGGTGCCAAAAATACCTTTTAATATCCGTATACATTTCAGACAGGTGTTTTTTTCACTTTTGGTCAGTCAAGCTTTGTTGATAGATCTACTTTGCAGTTAAATTTGAATCCAGCAACTTTGTAGTCACCACAGGTTGATAGGTGCCAAAAAATACCTTTTATTATCAGTATACATTTCAGATACGTGTTTTTTTCACTTTGGCGCAGGCCAGCTGTGTTGATAGAGCCACCTTGCAGTTAAATTTGAATCCAGCAACTTTGTAGTCACCACAGGTGTACTGATAGGTGCCAAAAATACCTTTTAATATCCGTATACATTTCAGACAGGTGTTTTTTTTCACTTTTGTTCAGTCAAGCTTTGTTGATAGATCTACTTTGCAGTTAAATTTGAATCCAGCAAATTTGTAGTCACCACAGGTTGAAAGATGCCAAAAAAATGCCTTTTATTATTAGTATACAATTCAGATACTTGTTGTTTTAACTTTGGCGCAGGCAGCTGTGTTGATAGAGCCACCTTGCAGTTAAATTTGAATCCAGCAACTTTGTAGTCACCACAGGTGTACTGATAGGTGCCAAAAATACCTTTTAATATCCGTATACATTTCAGACAGGTGTTTTTTTTCACTTTTGGTCAGTCAAGCTTTGTTGATAGATCTACTTTGCAGTTAAATTTGAATCCAGCAACTTTGTAGTCACCACAGGTTGATAGGTGCCAAAAAATACCTTTTATTATCAGTATAAATTTCAGATACGTGTTTTTTTCACTTTGGCGCAGGCCAGCTGTGTAGATAGAGCCACCTTGCAGTTAAATTTGAATCCAGCAATTTTGTTTTGATTTGAGGGATTTGAGAATAGCTGTGATTTGCCGTCTTTTAATAAGAGACTTTCCAAAACTCTTCCATACCTTCTCAAATTTTTATATTTCTGAACATGGAGTGAAATTCAGGTGGTAAGCGAGCAAAGAGGGGGGTAGGACATGGAGGTAGAGGTACGAGAGAAGGTGCTCCTTCCAGTGCTGGTGACAACACGCATGCCAGCGGATCGTCAGTTGCAGGACCGTCAGGCCTGTCATCGCTGGGTCAGGGCCCTGTGAATCTCAGTAACGAACAGCGTCGCCAATCTGTCCTTCAGTGGTTAATGCAACCTGCATCCAGCAGTCTTACCTCCTCGTCCTCCCAGTCACGGCCACAAATGTCGTCATCAGCATCACCAGCATCCGTCCAACATGAAGCAGCCCAAATGTCAACTCGTGTACCCACCACTGTGGATAATCCATTTTCTGAAGACCTCTTTGATGACAAAATGCGGTTGGGGTCAGAAGGCATGTTAAAAGATCAAGAGGCCAAAGAGGATGATTTTCTCTGCTCTGACGCCCAGTTACTGATGCCATCAGAGGAGGAGAAGGAAGCCAGTCAATCGGCAAAAATCCCGGGCGGTCGGCAACGCCTTGCAGTCCCTCTTGCTTGTAGCCCGCAGCTCCTGGATGCAGAATGTCAGGACGACGAAGTCACCTGTGTTGATGATGATGATGATGACGACATTGTGGATCCAACGTGGTCTTTTCAGCAGAATTTGCTTGCGAGCGCTTCATCACTGGACGAGGAGGAAGACGATGGGGTAGTGTCAGTACGGATCCCGCCTCAAAAAGGGAGAGGGCGGTCGCAGAAGTCCGCTGATATGATTCTGCCAGCCACGGTCAGCGCAAACCCCGCTCCTCGCTTATCGCCGTCAAAAAGGTCCAGGACCTCTCAAGCCTGGGCCTTCTTTGAGCAAGCCTCTGATTCACCCAGCGATGTCATATGCCGCCTTTGCCGTAAACGCATAAGTAGAGGCAAGAACCTTAGGTGTTTAACCACCACCAACATGTCTAGTCACATGCAGCGAATGCATGAGTTGAAATGGAGGCAACACTTGGCCAAAAAAGGCCAGACCGACGCCGGGCCTCCAACCACTGTCACACCCTCTGTCTCCGCCTCCTCCTCGGCCACCACCAAGCTTTCCTCAGCTGCCCATGTCTCTAAAAGTCATGATCAGGGATCAGCCTCCGCTTCAGCCTCCACCGTCGCCCGAGTACCACCAGCACCACCAGAGACCCATCCTACCCCTTCTCCTTCAGCCAATTTGACGACCTGCAGAGAAACAAAGACATGGTGGGATTCCATCCTATTTTAAAAATGTGTTTTCTAGAATTAAACTACTAAAAAACTTGCATGTACAAAATAGCTGGTAAAAAAATTCCTCTGAATTGTACAAGGGAGGTACAGGAAAACTTGACCAGATGTAGGTTATTCAGAGGACATGGAGTATGGAGCATGGACAGAGAACAAAGTACAGAGACAATTTCCTCCAGCACGTTGAGTAAAATGAGAAAGAATGCCAAGAAAAAGGGCACCTGGGTGGAACAGGAGCGTTAACCACCAGTATTGCCAAGTGAAGCTCAATTGGTCCGCACTCATACGGAGGGGCAAGCGCTACCCAGGTCTTGACTGTGTACTGAGGAAGGCTGGAGGTCTTACCTCACACTTCCGCTTCCGCACTCTGCTTCAGCATGACTGTTTTCGTTGCTGCGTCATAAGGGCATTTTTACCGTGTTAATAGATGACGGACGCCAGCCTGGGCTCTCACCGCACCCACTGTAACTCCGGCCCTGGCTGCTGAACCTGCGTGTTAATAGATGACAGACGCTAGCCTGGTCTCTCACTGCACCCACTGTAAGTCTGGCAGCTGGACCTCCGTGTTAACAGATGGCTGACGGCAGCACTGGCTCTCACCGTTAGGGGCAATCAGGAGAGCTTCAAATTTCTCTAAAAAATCAGATTTTGAAAAAGGTGATTTCTGTGAGGTTAAGTAGTGTCAAAAAGGGGTCCAGGGCTGGACACAAATTGCACAATTTGAGGCTTAAAATTTTCTGGGGCTGGAGTCACTATGGGGTCGCATCATTTGATCTCCAGGGGAGTCTGTCCCTAATCAATGAAGAAGGATTTGGAGGAAAAATGAAACCATTGAATTGATTGGCTTAATCAGTCTCAGAAGCCTGGAGGCAAATGTCTTCTCAACTAAGAAGTGTTTTGGGGATGATTAGGACATTTGTATTACTTATGGTTTGTGCGGACGAATTAACACATCTACACGTGTAAAAAATACCTTTAAAAACTGCAGGGAGGGGTGTATGTTGTATGTTATCACACTTGAAAAAAAAAGCAAAATGATAATAATGTAAAACTATAAATAAAACTTCCCTAAATAAATTCTGTAAACAAATGTCAGTTACCAAAAAATATACTAAATGAGAGTCACTGTACAAAATAGCATAGTGCCACTTTGTGATCTGTGGGTCAAACAGGTTTAGGGGTCATGCTGTGGCCCAGGACAGGTATAGTCAATGTCCAGTGAAACTAAAATGGTGGTTGAAAGACTCCTTTTTCCGGCACTTTTTAAATGTGGGGGTCATGCAGGTTTGGGGCTCATGCTGTGGCCCAGGACAGGTATAGTCAATGTCCAGTGAAACTAAAATGGTGGTTCAAAGACTCCTTTTCCCGGCACTTTTTAATTTGGGGGTCAGACAGGTTTAATGGTCATACTGCGGTCCAGGACAGGTATAGTCAATGTCCAGTTCAACTAAAATGGTGGTTGAAAGACTCCTTTTCCCAGCACTTTTTAATCTGTGGGCCAGACAGGTTTAATGGTCATTCTGCGGTACAGGACAGATATAGTTAATGTCCAGTTCAACTAAAATGGTGGTTCAAAGACTCCTTTTCCCGGCACTTTTTAATTTGGGGGTCAAACAGGTTTAGGGGTCATGCTGTGGCCCAGGACAGGTATAGTCTATGTCCAGTGAAACTAAAATGGTGGTTGAAAGACTCCTTTTTCCGGCACTTTTTAAATGTGGGGGTCATGCAGGTTTGGGGCTCATGCTGTGGCCCAGGACAGGTATAGTCAATGTCCAGTTCAACTAAAATGGTGGTTCAAAGACTCCTTTTCCCGGCACTTTTTAATCTGTGGGCCAGACAGGTTTAATGGTCATACTGCGGTACAGGACAGATATAGTCAATGTCCAGTTCAACTAAAATGGTGGTTGAAAGACTCCTTTTCCCAGCACTTTTTAATCTGTGGGCCAGACAGGTTTAATGGTCATACTGCGGTACAGGACAGATATAGTTAATGTCCAGTTCAACTAAAATGGTGGTTCAAAGACTCCTTTTCCCGGCACTTTTTAATTTGGGGGTCAAACAGGTTTAGGGGTCATGCTGTGGCCCAGGACAGGTATAGTCAATGTCCACTGAAACTAAAATGGTGGTTGAAAGACTCCTTTTTCCGGCACTTTTTAAATGTGGGGGTCATGCAGGTTTGGGGCTCATGCTGTGGCCCAGGACAGGTATAGTCAATGTCCAGTTCAAGTAAAATGATGGTTCAAATCATACTGCCTTCTGGCACTTTTTAATTTGTGGGTCATGCAGGTTTAAGGGTCATGCTGTGGTGCAAGACAGGGATAGTGAATGGTCTGTGACTTTTTTTCTGTGGCTTTTATAGCCTAAGTGTTTTGCCTAAGATGTAGCACGTATCCATTTGACTGTTGTGGATTTTAATTCCAGCTTCTACAGCCCTGTTTGGGTGTAAGAATGAAGGTGTTGTTGCTTTTTCCATGATTTTAAAATGGTCTTTCGGGGGAAAAATCCCAAAATTTTTCGGGACTATCGGATTTCTTTTTTGAAAATTTCCCGATACGACTATCGCCCCAATGACGATAGTCAAGTAACCTCATCACTAGTGCTTGTATATTGTTTTTAAAATTGGGGGTTTTTTTTGGGTCTTGGTATGCGGGTTTAGTCAATAAAAATTATGATGGTGCTAGTCAGTATTTGGGTTTGGTGAAAATTTTGATATGGGGTGTTTATTATTTTGGTCTTTGTATTTTGTTTTTTGGGCAATATTTGTCTGGGTTTTTATGGTTTGGTCAGAAAACTTATTGGGGGGGACATGTGGTGTTTCATGTTGTGGTTTTTTTCTGGCTCCTGTATCCCCAAAAAGGGCCCACAAAAAAATTACAGAAAACCCCGTATGTTTTTAAAACCCAGAAAAGAACCCTAAATCCAAAAACTGGGGGGGGGTGGTGAGGGTTTTGGGGGGCCAAAGGGGGGTGGCGAGGGGCCCGGTTTGGGGGTTTTTGGTGGGGGTGGGGGCAGGGGTCGGCCCCGGGGGGAGGGGGGAGGAAAAATTTGAGGGGGGCCCGGGATGTTGTTTCCAAAGCTGTTTGGGCCCCCCCAAGTTTTGATGGCGGCCCGGGCCCCAGGTTTTTAACCGGGGAGAAAGGGGAAAAGTTGTGGTCCCACTAAGCAAAGATATAGTGAGACCACGTCTGAAACATGGTGTTCAGTTCTGGAGACCTTATCTACAACAAGACTCTGAAAAAAAAAAAGGGGCCCAAAATTGGGTAAAAAAAACAGGGGAAGGTTTAAAGCCCCAAAATTTCCCAGGGAAGGTTTAAGAGATCCCCCAAAAATTTGGACAGAAAAGGGAAAACCTATTTTTCACCCGCCTCGGGCCCCCCTATCTGACATCTCAAACCCTCTCCAAAACCAATCTGCCCCAAAAACCGGGTTTTCCCTTCCCCCACTATCTCCTCCCCCCCCTTGCTCCTCCTGTCTCATTTCCATTTACAACCCCGCGGGAATCTACAAAACCTCAACCTCCCCATTTCTCTTGCCTCTTGCCCCCTTTTTTCCACTACCCAATCTTTTAAATTTGCCCCAGACGGCACCCCCTTTCTACAACCATACAATCATCACCCCCCTTTGGGGTCATTTCGCTCCCCCTTAACACCCCAAACAGAACCGCAAAAAATCAACAGAAACCCTGGCAAAAAACCAAGATCTCCCAAAACAGCTGAGGCTTTGTTTCCAGAGTTTCCCAAATGGCTGGAAGAAAACTCACCCCCACTGATGACTTTCCTTATCATACCTCACTGCAACTTTTAAAGGGTCCGCACTCGCCTCCCCAAAACGGGGACAAATTTCACCATTTTCATATCTCCTGCCCCCACAACCCCAGACAATTATTAAAAACCCTTCAACTTTTTTCCCCGGTTTCCCCCAAACCCACCTCCCCCCCATTCCCCCTTTCAGCGATGACTTTCCCATTAAATTCCCCCAGAAGATCAACCTCATCGGGAAAGGGCTTCACCCTCCCCATTTCCCCACACCCTCCCGAAACCCTTGAAACCTGCTTTCCCCCCTTTTACTTGTTTCCCCCCGGGTCACTCAGGGACAAGCTTCCTCTTTACTGCCCAAAATTTTCCAAAACCTATTTCCCTTTTGTCTTAAACCCACTGCCATCCCACCTCACCCCAGACCTGGGGGTTCTATCATCCCAGCCCTCACCCATCCCCTTAAACCCTTAAATTAACCTTGGCTTTTCCCCTTTCCCTTTTAAACACGCAAATATCATCCTTTCCAAAAAAAGAAAAACCCTTGACCCCTTTTTCTCTTTTCCAAAAACTATCCCCCCAATCTCACTGTTTCCCTTTTTTGTTCCCAAAAACTCCTGGAGCAGCACGTCTATCTTAAAAATGCCCTTTCCACCCTCCTCCAACTTTTTTTTGGGACCCACTAAAATAGGGTTTTCAAAGCCACCACTCTACCAAAACCAAACCCAAAAAGGTCATAATGACCTAGAAAATTTTTTAAAGTTTCCATGCCCTACTCTGTGCTCCTCCTCTTAGACCTGTCCTCTGTTTTGAACTTTCAAAAAAATTCCCCTCCGCTACAAATCTCTCTCCCTCGGCATCCCAGCCTTGGCTTTTTCCCTGGATTCCTCTTTCCCTCACTGATCGGACTTTCGCGTCTTCATTCTCACTCCACCTCCCCCCCCGGGCCTCCCCCTTTTGTCGGTGCCCCCCAAGGGTCCCCCCGGGCCCCACAAATCTTCCCATTACCCCTTTTGGCCTCGGTCTGCAAAATTAGCCCCCCAAGGTTTTCTTTTCCACCTGTATGCGGGACGATCCCCAAACCTTTTTTCCCCCGGGCCCAGGGGGAAAAACTTCTTTACTCCCCCGGACCCCTGATGTCTGTCGTCCATTTCCTCCTTCTTTCATCACGTCTCCTAAAACAAAATTGTGGAAAAAAAGAACTCATCATCTTCCCCCCATCCAACTCTACCCTCCCCCTGTTTCTCTTTTATAGTCAAGGCTCTAAAATTCCCGGTTTCCCCCAAGGGCCGCTGCCTTGGGGGAATCCTAGACTTCCCCTCTATCTTTCAAAAACCCCACATCCAAACCCTCACCTCTACATGCCCCCTCCACCTGAAAAACATTTCTGCATCCGTCATTCCTCAAAATATGACATCAAAAATGCTGGTCCATTTCCCTTGTCATCTCCCGCCCCTTGGGGCTACCGCAACATCCTTCTCTGTTGGGCCCCCCGCTAGCACCCTCGCTCCCCTCCCCAAACCATCCTTAAAATTGCTGCCCGTCTTATTTCCCCCTCTCTCCTCGTATCCTCTGCCCCTTTCCCCCTTTCCAATCCCTTTTTCCCGGCTCCCCATTGCCCAGCGAATTTTTTTTCAAAACTACTTTTTCCATGACCTTCAAGGTCTCCATGACCTCTCCCCTTTCCCTAAAATCTATGCCCCCCAATTTTCCAAAAATCTCCCCTTTTGGCCCCTCCCGCTCCTCACAAGGGCCTTTTCTTGCTCTCCCCCTTTTCGTCCCAAAAAACCGTCTCCAAAACTTCTTTGTGCTTCACCCACACTCTGGAAAATCACTGCCCCCCAAAACATCAACTTTCCTCCCTTTTTACCGTTTTAAAAGCAAAACCCGAAAAAACCCCTTTCCCTTTAGGCTTGCCCTTTTAAAACCCTTTATAAACTTTTTCTACTTCCCCCACAGGGGCTTTTCTGCCCCTCACCCCCCCTTTCTCTTTCCCCTCCCTTTTAGATTTTAAAAACCCTCGTGGGGAGGGTCCTCTCTCCCTTTCGTGGCCCCCTTTTTTCCCTTATAAATTTTTCACTTTTACTCGTTTGGGGTTTTTGTAAAACCCCATGTAAAATTATGTTTTTGATGTTTCCCCCCCAATGTACAGGGGGGGGGCCCCTGGAATCAATGGCGCTTTTAAAAAAATTAAAATAATAATTAAAAATAATAATAATAAAAATAATAATAGTAAAAGAGCCAAAATTTATTTTTGCCAAAAATTTTTTAAAAGAGGTTCTGGGGGGAAGTGTTTTAATATAAGGGCTTAAAAGAGCCCCAAAGGGGGGAAAAAACAAAAAGCAAATTTATAAAAAAATTTTTTTTTTGAAGTTCGTAGATAATAGGATAAATAAATCCTAAGATAAATAAAAAGGTGATGATTTAAGTGCAGGCTGGAGAAACCACAAAGTCATTTTCAGCTATTGTTGTAGTATGTTCTAATTTTTTTTTTTTTTTTAAACTTAAAAAGTATTTGAAAAAATTTGGGAAAACATTTTTTTTTGCCAAAAAACCAAAAATTTTAAGGGAAATTTTTCAATGGACGTTTTAAAAAGGGAAAAAAAAAACCAAAATTTTTGCATTGATAAAAAAAAAAAAGTTTTGCTAAAAAAATAAATAAAACAAAATGTGTGTATAGTACTATCTGAAAACAGCTTTTGCCCTAAATGGGGGAAAAAAAAATTTTTAGTGCCAAAGTTAGAGAATTTGGCTGAGTATGTGTAAAAAATCACTTTTGCTTTTTACAGCTTTGCAAGAAACGCTATTCTTATGTATTCTTATGTTTGCAGCAGCTCTGCCCCGCCCCACCAAGCCTGTAAAAAAAATCTGTTTAACCCCAAACAAAGAACTGTATCTTTTTTAAACCGGTTTCTTTGGGTTTTTTGTTACAAGTTAATAGATTTTCTTTAGGACATGTTTTATGCTTGGGGTTTTTGTTTTGTGTTTTAAAGTATTTTTAAAAAATTTCCCTTTAGTGTGGTTTCAACAAATTTTTTTCATCCTAGTTGGCATTTTTTGTTCAGAAATGAGCCCAAAGCTATTATTACCATACAATGGGATTCAAACCCGTTTAGAAACAAAAAATTGTGTAATGGTTGGGGTCATGCTTAAAGGGGTTTGGGCTTTCTACAATGATTGGGTTTTAATTAAAAGATCTTTAAAAAACAAGCAGCTTTGCAATATATGTTTTACAAATGTCTAATGTTTGAGCTTGCCCTGTTCATAGGAGTGCATCAGCTTCTTTAATCTCTATAGAGCCAACTGTTGATCCTATTCTTACTGGCTGTCGGTTCTGAATGACTCATCACCTTGAAGACAGTGTCGGTAGCAGAGAGCCCTCCGCACAGATGCTTCTGTAGTGGAGGGAGGAGGAGGGAGGGACTCTGGCTTCTATGTCCATGCTGCCTGGATTAACCCTGTGTGTGCCTGCTTCCTCCTGCTCTCTACACAGATTGGCAGGTGATGAGACTGATCAATGAGTGACAGCAGTGACCTGTGTGTTACTATAATCATGATGTCTTTGGAAGCTGTAACTATATAATACATACAGATCAGGGACGGGCTTGTGAACAGTTCATTGTGTGCATGTTTACTAGGGACACATCCTGAGTACACCCTTTGCAGCTTCCTGCCTCTGTTCTAGGAGGGTTTGTTTTTTTTTTGCTGGAGATGTGGAGATATGTAAGCTAAGCAGAGGGTATAGGAAACTCTGCGCCCCTCTGTTCTGCTTTTAGCAATCATAGACTCTCTAGGCAGGGCACACACAGGGTGTTAAAACTTCGGCAGCAATGCCCCCTGCCTTCCCCCTGCTGTATAAGAAGTTACAGGGGGATCGATAGATGCCTTGTGTGCTGAGGGGAGGGGGGACGAGGGAGGGGGGAAGAGGCAGAGAAGCTAGCACGCCCCTCAATTCAACTCCCAGCCACAGACAGAGGCTGAAAGCTATTAATGAGACAACTCCTTTAAGTAAAAAGTAAAGTCTACAGGGAATGTACCTGGGAGCAGCATGAAAGTCCTTTCATTTATTGCCAAAAAATGCTTTAATATCTAGACGGCTAGCTGTTAAGTGTAGAGATCACACAGTTGGGATTCTCTCACAGTACATACATACTTGGATCTCTGTGATGTTTACCAGGACTGATGAAAAATCATTCCTTTGGTAATGGTTCTAATATTAAACAGCACATTTGTTGTCTTGAATAGCAAATCTGTGTGGAAATTAGTAAAATAATTGCAACAATTCATAAAACATATGAAGCTGAAGAGAACATATGTAGTTTTACAACCTACGATATACACCATATTATACAGATATACAGATTGCGAGATTCAGATAATTTAACATGGTGGCCAGAACCTTTGTCTGTGATTTTAATACTTCTTGCCCCATTCAGAGAGTGCGAAAACCGCCATCATTGTTCATTCTACTGCATTGTTTATGCAATGCAATGAAGTGTAATGACAAGTGAAAAAAATAGAAAAGTTACAAAATTGCTATCGCTGCATCCGTAAAAGCCTGATCTATTAAAATATAACACTATTTATTCCATACTCCATTGAAGTAAAACTTTTCAAATGACAAACTTGCCTTTTCTGGTCATTTCGCATCTCCTAAAAATTTAAATAAAAGTATTAAAAAAACTTGCATTTATCCCAAAATGGTACCAATAGAAAAATGTACTTTCATTTGGGTTCATAGGTAGAAGTACAAAAAAGTTATTGGTCGCAGAAAATGGCGCTGCAGCACAAATTTAAAGGATAAAAGATATTAGGATTTTTTTTACTAAAACATAATGAAAAACCTACATTTTTGGTATTTCCAGAATCAAATAAACCTGTAGGATACAAATAACACACAATTTATACCAAAGAGTGAAATTTTTTTTTTTTTTTTTTTTTTATAATAATAATTTGCAAACATGGTGTAAGTTTTTTCACATTTTGACCCAATTCAAATTTTTTTGAATTCTCCCAGTGTATTCTATGGTAAGATGAATGACATAATTAGAAAGCATATCTTGTCCCGCAAAAAAAACCCTGTAAATTCAAAACAAGAGGGAAATAGGGAAAACTTATTCTACCAGCAGGGGCCCCAGGAGAAGAAGAAGATCCCCAACAGGAATCAGGTATTTATAGGGGAAGGGAGGTATCGCAAAGCCAGCCCCCCAGTACCCATCTTAGCCAAACCCACTATACCTTCTTAACTTTCTCCTGACCTAATTCCCCCTGCAGACAGGTCATGCCCCACTTATTATAGCCCACCTACTGCAAGGTGACCACCTTCATTATTACACCACATGGCACCAGCATGTGAAGCATGTGTACACGGAATTTGGGATGCTGGGAAGATGTAGTAAATGGGTGGATGATACTCTGCATCCCTTGGAGCTAATTTACACACAGTTTTTTCTGCATTTTCAGACATATCCAAGGGTAGGTTTCCACTATTACAATTATCCTCTATCAGTTGCATGTCCATAGTGACTAGTATTGCTCTGCTTTAAGTCATATACTGTGCCAATTCTGTGTACAGTAGGATATAATAGCCTAGAGTAGCACATCATTCTGTTCAACAAAGAAAGCTTGTATACTTCAACAGGGCCACCTTAAAGGGGTTTTATCATGACAGAAAATGATGGCATATCACTCGGATATGCCACCATTATCTGATAGGTGTGGGTTCCACCTCTGGGACCCGCACCTATCTTGGAAACAGGCCCCCGAAAGTCACAGCGCAGACTGGATAGCTGGTCAAGCTTGCAAAGTTACTCTCTATTCTGTTCTATGGGAGTTCAGAGTACAGCCAAGCAGTATGCTCGGCTCTGCTCAGAACTCCCATAGAACAGAATGGAGAGCCAAACTCAAGTTCAACCAGCTCGCCGTTCTGCTCTGTGACTTTTGGGGGCTGTATTCTAGATGTGGTAAGTCTATTGTTGTATTTTTGAGCATCATTGTTACCCTCTTTTGCCATTTTACAGCCTAAAGATATTGTACCTT
This sequence comes from Phyllomedusa bahiana, assembly GCA_025379985.1. Taxonomy (NCBI): domain Eukaryota; kingdom Metazoa; phylum Chordata; class Amphibia; order Anura; family Hylidae; genus Phyllomedusa; species Phyllomedusa bahiana. The sequence continues at coordinate 28,770 of JAODAL010037318.1, forward strand.
AGACCAAATGTAGTGGACATGTACATTTTGTACACCTTACATACAGTTTCAGTCATAACCTGCCCTTCATATACAGTTTTGTATACCCTCATACATTTCTACTTATACAGTTCCAACCATACTCCAAGATGCAATCTAATCTTTAATTTAAATACTTGGCCACGTAACATCCAGCAGTACATAACCAGTCAATACTACATTATTGTCACGATCCCGGTCACATAAGTAGATCCACTGGACCACAACAAGCGATGGTGTAAGCCACGCCAGGGAGCGGAGTCTCAGGAAGGTCCCGGTATTCACCAGAGCCCGCCACAAAGTGGGATGGACTTGCTGCGGCGGGAGTCTACCAGGTCGCTACCCCTGACGTGACTTGCTTGTGGTTAGAGATGGGCGAATTTCCCGAAATTCGGTTCGTTCACTTCGCCGAATATCCCGACAAAAAATAACTTAGTTCCGAATTACTTCAGGACTAATCATGTTTAAAAATAACAGCTATTTTCCAGGACCTGCCACAGAGCTGAGGGTGCTGTAGAACGTTGTGCATGCTTAAATATGCAGAGGCCCAGCTAGGTTTGGGCTTCATAAAATGTTCCTGTGTTTATAGTATGACACGCACATGATGCCACGCTTCTTAGAATAGCTTCACTATAAAATTCCCTGGGCACTTAAGAGGGCCAAAAATGACCAAAACGGAAGCAGGAATGTTGCCTGATAAAGTCCTGACAGCGACAGCTGGAAAAAAATAAGCTGAGGGCCTCTAAGGTGGCAAACATCAGTGTACAGAGTGTGAAGGTGACGGCAGCAGCCACAGCAGCATGGGGTCAGGAGAGTGGCACAATGACATTCTGGAGGTGGCAAAAAAACTGGAGTAGGCCACAGAGTGGCACAATGACAACAGTGTGAGGTTACGGCATCAGCCACAGAGCAGCATGAGGTCAGACAGTGGCAAATGACTTCTGGGTAGGTGGAAACGGAGTAGGACACAGAGTGGCACAATGACAGAGAGTGGAGGTGACGGGGCCAGGAGCAAAAAGCATAGAGGTCAGACAGTGGCACAATGACAGATGCGTGTAGGTCACGGCAGCAGCAGCATGAGGTCAGGACAGTGGCACGACATTCTGGAGGTGGCATATATAAAACAGAGTAGGCCTGAGATTGGGACAATGACCAGTGTGTAGGTCACAGCAGCAGCCACAGCCAGCCAGCTTGAGGTCAGACAGTGGCACAAGACAGAGTGTGTAGGTCATGGCAGCAGACACAGCAGCAGATGAGGTCAGACAGAGCACAATGACACAGTTGTGTAGGTCGGGGCAGCAGCACAGCAACAGCATGAGGTCAGACAGTGGCACGAGATGACATTCTGGAATGGGTGGCAAAAAAAAACAGGAGTAGGCCACAGAGTGGGACAATGACTCAGTGTGTAAGTCACTGGCAGCAGCCACAGCTGCAGCATGAGGCAGACAGTGGCACAATGACATTCTGGTGGGTGGCAAAACAGTTGTAGGCCACAGAATGGCACATGAAGAGTTGGAGGTGAACGGGCCGGCAGCAGCATGAGGTCAGTCCAGTGGCCACACGGATAGGGAGTGTGTAGGTCACGGCAGCAGCCACAGCAGCAGTATGTAGGTCATTACTGTGGCACAATGACATTCTGGAGTGCAAAAACAGGAATAGGGCCACAGAGTGGCACAATGACACAGTGTCTAGGTCCACGGCAGCAGCCACAGCAGCAGCATGAAGTAAGACAGTGGCACAATGACATTCTGGAGGGTGGCAATAACCTAGAGTAGGCCACAGAGTGGCCACCAAATGACAGAGAGTGGAGTGACGTTGGGCAAGCAGCATGAGGTTAGGACAGTGGCATAATGACATTTCTGGAAGTGGCAAAACTGGAGTAGGCCACAGAGTGGCACAATGACAGAAAGTGGAGGTGACGGCGACTGGAGCAACTGCTGAGGTCAAAGAGTGCACAATGAAACAGTGTGGATGTCATGGCTAGCTGACACAGCTGCAGCATGAGTTAGTCAGACAGTGGCACAATGACAGAGTGTGTATGGTCATGGCATCAGGACACGCAGCAGCATGAGTCAGACAGTGGCACAATGACCACAGTGTGTAGGTCACGGCAGCAGCACAGCAAACAGCATGAGGTCAGGACAGTGGCACATGACATTCTGGAGGTGGCAAAACAGGAGTAGGGCCACAGAGCGTGGGACAATGGACACAGGAGTGTAAGTTCACGGCAGCAGCACAGCTTGCAGCATGAGGTCAGACAGTGGCACAATGACATTCTGAGATTGGTGCCCAAAACAGTAGTAAGCCACAGAGTGGCACAATAGACAGAGGTGGAGGTGACGGGGCAGCAGCATGAGGTCCCGACAGTGGCACAATGACAGGAGGTGTAGGTCACGGCAGCAGCAGCAGCCACAAGCAGCAGTATGAGGTCAGAAAGGTGGCAAACTGACTTTCTGGTGGTGGCAAACACAGAATAGGCCACAGGTGGCCACAATGACACAGTGTCTAGGGTCACGGCAGCAGCAAGCAGCAGCATGAGTCTGACAGTGGACACAATGTCATTTCTGAGGGTGGCAAAAAACTAGAGTAGGCCACAGAGTGGCACAATGACTGGAGTGAAGGTGTCGGTGGGGAGCAGCATGAGGTTAGGGAACAGTTGGCATAAATGACATTCAGGTAGTGGCAAAAAACTGGAGTAGGCCACAGTAAGTGGCAACAAGGACAGAAAGTGGTGGCGACGGCAACAGGAAGCAACAACATGAGGTCAAAGGTGGCACAATGACACGGTGGATGTCATGGCACCAGCAACAACAGTAGGATGAGGTCAGACTGTGGCACAATGACAGAGTGTGGAGGTGGGTGGCTATACGTCCCTGTAGAGGGTGGTGGCAGATGGAGAAAACTGGCAGCGATGTGTGGCATCAGGCGGTGGCGGCATCAGAATAGTGGGTGAGGAGGTTAGTTTGAACACTGACTCATTTCTCAACAGTTTGGGGTGAGGGGTTCCCCAAATGGTGATGTTAGTCTGACGCCTAAGGCATTGGTGTGTGGAAATCCTGGCCGATCCACGCCTGATTCATTTGACAAAAGGTCAGTCGTTCCACATTTCCCGTGGACAAGTGGTTCTCCTGGGAGGTATCGATGGCCCCGCCGCACTGAACACCCGCTCTGATGCCACACTCTGGGCCGGGCAGGACTGCTTCTCCACTGCAAACTCGGCAAGTGCGGCCACACATCCAGTTTGGCTGCCCAAGTAGTCCAGCGGATCTTATAATGGGGTGGCAGAGTGCTGTCCAAGTAGGCACAACCTGTTGGTTCCAGGGTCTGCTACAGTCCTGCTGCTGCTGGTACTGGCGAGCTTCCCCTCTCACTAGGCGGGTGAAGGAAAGCTGCTCTTCAGTCACTCCAGACTTAGGTTGCTGTGATGGAGCTGGTACTGTCCTACCCCCCACCTTCCCCAGCAGCCGCGGCTACACTAGTAGTATGTGTAGCACTGAAAAACCCCCGGTCAGAACTGTCAGAGGAGGGCACGATGTCGCACATTAGGCAGCGGCCAACTAACTACGGAGGTTTTCCCTATAGTATTTGAGTTTTGGCCTCCCTCTCTATAGCTGGGAAAAAGGCTTCCTATTTTGGTCGGTTAGCGAGGGTTCCAATACAGGAGTGGGAGAGCAAGAAGTCATCCCTCTGCCGGATGAGGACTATTCGGCTGTCACTAGCCAGGCAAATCAGCATGCTGCGGGCATCTGCACAAGTGACTTACCGAGGGGCTCCCTGCCTCCATCTCCTTGTATACTTGCCACGGTGCTTGAGGGTCATCTGCCTCGTTTTCCTCATCTCCTATCTACTCCTCCAGAGGCTCCTGCTCCTCCTCCTCTTGTCACTGGGTAGATAATCCATCATTTCACCCAGTCAATGTTCGGCTCTATGTTCCTCTCCTCATCCTACATTTCAGTCCCCAGCGGAATATGTGGGCCGCGAGTTGGTAGTCGCCAGTCTCAGTCCCCTGACCAGACAGGATTTTTCCCAGATCTGTTCCAGGACATGAAAAGCGTGGAATGAAGTTATTCATCCTCGTAGACTGTGCGTCTGACAAATACGTTCTCGCCTCCTCGAATGGCCTCAACAAAGGAGGGCAGGTGTACACGCTTGAGCTGCATGGCTGAAATCAAAGTAACACAGGGAGTACTCCTTCCGCCTGGATCATCAAAAAATCGTCTATGGCCTTTTCTCTGTTCATACAGTCGGTCACATGTGCAGGCTGGAATTTCCAAGGGTGGAAACATCGCATGATAGTGTGTTGTGGGGGGAGGCCGTTCTGCCGCTGCAGCACGAGGAGGGTGGTTGTTCCTGGTTTGTAGGAATGGATGAAGTGCAGTGCACGTTTCCTGGGCCATTTTCAGAATCTTCTGCAGATCGGGGAAGACTTCAGGGAACTTTTCACAACCAGATGAACACTTGCGCCATTGCAGGGCACCATGCGACATCCCTCCCTCGGTGCAGTGCAGACACCCATCTTCTTCCCATTTTCCGTCACCATGGTTACGGATTTGCAGTTTGGCGCGGAGAAGAAAGGCCACACATCGATTTTCTTGCTGCATGACGCGGAAGCAGTTCCTCCCCTGTATGGACTTCGTTCGCTGAGGCACGCCCAGGGGTAGAACTGCCGTGACTCCGCTTATGTTTGCCCTACACATGTGGTTATGATGGCAGAAGTACTTGTGGAGATGGTGGTGGTGGAGGAGGAGGAGGAGGGCCGACATCTGGCGCAGGAGCCGCGTTTTGACAACGTGGAGGAGAAGCGGTGTCTCCTGTCCAAGTTGTTGGTGTGCGCTGGGCAGGAAGCACATTCACCCCGTGGGCCGTAAAGGAACTTGTACTGGCCCATGACCGTAGTTACAGCTCCAGAGTCTGCGCTGCCGTGCACTTGACAAACCGATAAGCTAAGGATGGCCCACCTTCTGTTTACATATTTATGAAGTGCTGGTACTGCCTTTTTGGAAAAGACATTACGGTCAGGTTGGAAACTCTCCATACTCAGCGCGGCACAAGCCATTCGTTCTTTGAACGGTGCAGACTCCACCATTGGAAAGGGAGGGGACTGAAGTTCCAACTAACTTGGGAAAGAGCACGGTCAGCTGCTGCACCTTAGGATGGTTGGAAGCATCTTTGCAATCGCACCGCTGAATGACTGCTGGCGCCATGAGTGCAAGGTGCAGGAGCATCTGGAACCGAGAGATGATTGTCAAAGAGAAAAGCTCCCTTCTGCAGAGGTGGTGGAGCCTGGACTGGCGTTGCAATGGAATGCGTGCCACTGGGTGCTGCTGCTGCTTTTGCTGACTCAGCGGCACTGGAGGACCACCACTCTGAGCCACGGTTTCTCCTAGGCCACCGGATGTGACGGGTGCATGTGTTCATGCAGGGCCGTGGTGCAACGGTAGCTCCTGGCACGCTTTCACTTTCTGCCCACAGAATAATCTCATATACCATTTTCGGCTCTACGGTGTCTTTACAAGAACTGCCACACCGCCAAGGATGGATTTTACCGCCACGCTCGCACTGAGTGCCTCTGCCGGCCCGCTGCCTCGCTGGAGTCCTGTGGACGCTACTTTCTTGGACTGAGATGCGGGTTTTTTTACCCCCGTGGCCGCGTGGCTCTCGACTCACACTGCTGATATCCGGATGACGCTCGGCCACACAACCAATTTGCTGGGCTGCGCGCTGGCCTGACACACAAGCTGTCCGCCTGTTCTCTGACGATGATGAAGCCCTTGCCTCACCGGCTCCCAACGTGCGGTCGGCTACATCATCATATATTTGTGTTTCATCGGTCATGCTGTTCCTCTTCACGGTCTTGGTATGCATGGAGGTCTGACCCCTCACAACTTGACCTTCCCTGCCACTCTCAAACATCTATACTTGCGCCTACTGCAAGAAGCAGGGGATATTGGCTCCATTTCTTTTTTTTCGCTGCCTAGTAGGCTGCTGACTGCCCTACCTCCTTCATATTGTACATCCTCGTATATAGTGGTGCTGAGCCAGACCACATAGTAGATCTCTGGCTTGAGGGAACCGGGGATGGGACAGTGGCGGGTTGAGGACAGGTGAGTGCCTCTTGACCCGCTCGGGCCCATGCCAACTAAGGTTTGTGTCTGACGTTCCCACCGACTCTTGGCTGGGGTTGTCAGATGTCATCTGGGAGGAAGTGGATGACCTAGTCAACCAATCAAGAACCATTGGGTTGCTAGTCAGCACACGGCCGCTAGATGACAGCGGCAGTTGTGGCCTCACCGAGTGACCCCTGCTGCGACGTCCCCTTGCTGTGCTGCGACCTGGGCCTGGAATGTTTGTGCCTCTGCCACTCGCAGGTGAAGAGCCTGCCACCTCTCTGTCTGACATACTGTTTGTTCTAAAATGTACAGACACTGTTTGATGAAGATATCTGTATATGATAAATACACACCCTGTATTTGACTCCAAATGAACCCACTAAGAAGCTTGGGTAACCCTTGGATATAAATTGCGCTCCACAAATGGGCAGAAAAAATTGACTTGTATGTGCCGTTTTAAAAACTCTGTGTATTTTACTGAATTGTAAAGGCTTAAATTAACCTTCGGATATGAATTATGCTACAGAATTTCTTCTGTGGGGGTGAAAAGAAAGTTTCTTTTACTGAGTTGCAACTGCAGAAAAATACTTTGTTAACCTTTGATGTAAATCGTCAAGAATTGACGCCACCACAAACTACTGCTTTGTTGCGTGTTACAATTGCGGTGTTTTTTACGCCACACAACAGAGATAAAATTTTAATTAACCTTGCACTTTGAATTAGGTATACAGGAAAAATGTATATATTTTGCCGGTGAAAAGAAGGGTTTCTTGGAGTCACCACCAGCCCTGGACATAACAACACGCGATTCAAATGAACCCCTGGATGTTAAATTGCGTCCAAAGAATTTGACCACCACAAAACTAACTAGCTTTGGTAGAGTTGTTACAATGTGTGTTTTTTACGCCACACAACAAGAGATATAAAATTAGTTAATTAACCTTTGCTTGTGAATCTAGGCTACAGGAAAATATGTATATATTTTCGGCGGTGAAAATGAAGGTTTCTTGGAGTCACCACAGTCTGAATAACAACGCTTTAATTAACACCTGGATGTAAATTTGGGCCAAAATAATTGAGCCACCACCAAACTACTAGCTTTGTATTGTGTTACAATGCGGGTGTTTTTTTCGCCACACTACAAGAGATAAAATTGTAATTAACCTTTGCTTGTAATTAGGCTACAGGAAAAAAATGTATATATTTTGGCGGTGGAAAAAAATGGCTGGATTCTTGGAGTACCCCACAGCTGAATAACACGCTTAATTAACTCCTGGATGTATTTGCGCCAAAGAATTGAGCCCACGAAAAACTACTAGCTTTGTAGTGTTACAATGCGGTGTTTCTTATCGCCACACACAACAAGAGATAAAATTGTAAATTAACCTTTGCTTGTGAATTAGCTACAGGAAAAATGTATATATTTTGGCGGTGAAAATGACGGGGTTTTGGAGTCAAACCACAGCTGAAAAACAACGCTTAATGAACCCTGGATGTAAATTGCGCCAAAGAATTGGAGCAGCCAAAAATGAAGTGGTATTTGTATGTAAAACGCTGCTTGTTTTTCTTTAAATGAATAACAACAGGACTGGCTTAGATTCGCCCTTGGATATTCCAATGTGCTGTGAGCAGATAGGATTTAAATTGTATATGCAGCTGCAATGGACGCACACTGGATTTCAGATCCAATACCCAAAAAAATTAGAAATAGAAGTTTTAAGAGATGCAGTTCCTCTGAGACAAGCTGAGACAACCACAAAAATGCTGTATAAAAATCAGTTCTTCAGTAACAAACAGCGCCGGACAGCACCTTCCCTGATCAGTACGTGGAGAGGAGAGTGAGTCCCAGCGTGTCGCGCCGCCGCCGGAGCGGATTATATAATGCGGTCTGACGTTCACTGAATCCTGCCGGTCTCTGGATTGGCTTCATCTCTGAACATGTCATGCAGGCTATTGCCTTCTTCCATCCCAGAGTTCTTTGCCCGCATTGTAACGCCATTGTGCTCGCAGCCATTTTATTAATTCAAAAGCACACTTCGTTCACTCGAAGTACCCACAACTTCGACTTCGTTCAGAATCGAGTTTATCCTGAAAATTCTAAACGAATTCCACTTCGTTAGAATCAATTCGCCATCTCTAATTTATGGGACCCATTATACCTAAAGATATTGCACTGACTATAATATAGACATATGCAAGAGGTTTTCTAAGTTTTGACCCGGCAAAAATTTGTAAAAAAAGTGTTTTGATTATTGTAAAAAAAATAAAATATTTTTTTTAAATATTGTGTGCAACCCTTTTTTTAAAGGGAAAGATAGCTAAAAAAACCCCCACAATTAGGTGGAAAAAAAAGGTTTGTGTTCCTTTCATCTGTCTTGTGTATTTTAATTTTGTGTTTAGTCAAGTGTTTCTTAGTCTTGGACATTGGGGTTATTTCAAGGTTGATTGACTTTTCTTTTTATTGAAGCATTGGGAAAGAGAAGAATGTTTTAAAAAATTGTGAGCTAAAAAAGTTTTTAAATTTTTTAAATAAAGGGAAAGATATAAAAAAAAAATTTGAGCGATTTTTATCGACCCAAAATTGAAATCCCGGGGGATTACATTGATCGGATTTTTTTTGATTACGCATAAATTTTGGTTAAAAAATTTTTGATTTAAACTATTAAAATGGCATTTTGGGGGTTTTTCCCTTTTTTTTTTGGGTCCCGAAAAAAGTTACAGAATTTGACAGAGGGATGTGTGTGCGAGTCGTGATGGGGTTGGGGTTTTGGTTGCGATTTGGGTGGAAAAAACAATGACCCCGTTTTTCATAGAAAAGCCCTTTCCCGTTCTTTTATCGTGTGTGTCGTATTCAAAACCCGTAGGGGCGGGGGCGCTTGGCCCTTTTGCAAAAGCTCAGCGAAAAATTTTTTATTTGTTAAGGGCACAGCTTTCTTTTAGCTGTGACCCTTTTTAACTTTGTTGATCAGAGATTTTTCAAAATTTTTTGGTAGTTAGGGGAGAGAATTTTAAAGGGGCCCTTTTCGGGTGTAAAGTCAAGGGGGGGAGTGTGCGGGGGGGGCCCCAGGGCGAACAAAGACAAGCTTTTAAAAAAATTTTGGATTTTGTATTTCAGACAATTTCATTGCCAAAAGTTTATATTAAAAGTTTAAAGTTGGGGGAAAATTATTGGATAATTTGGGAGCCCGAATTTATTAGGATACAAAATTTTTTTCTGAGTAATGAAAGGGTTTTTTTGTTAGGTGCCCAAAAATCCAAATTTTTTTATCAGTTTTAATTTAAAATAGGTGTTCCCTTTTTTAATTTTTTTCCCCGTTTTAGTTTTTTTGATTTGAGACCCTTGCAGTTAAATTTGAATCCCGCAAATTTTTTAGTCCCACAGGTTTTATTGGTGCCCCAAAAATTTTTTTTATTATCCCTTTTACATTTCCGTAGTGTTTTTTTTACTTTTGCCCCGTCCCGCTTTGTTGATAGGGGGAAAAATTTCAGTTAAATTTGCCAGCAATTGTGTAGTCCCAAGGTGAATGATAGGAGCCAAAAAAAAACCTTTTTTTTATTCCCTATACATTTCAGGGTACGTGTTTTTTGCCCCTTTTTCCCCGTCCCGATTTGTTTTTAGAGCCCCCTTTCATTAAAAATTTTAATCCAGCAAATTTTGTAGTCACCCCAGGTGAAATTTATAGGTGCCAAAAATACCTTTTATTTTTCCGGGTTTAAAATTTTAGATACGGTTTTTTTTCCTTTTGCCCCGTTTCCCGATTTGTTGATAGGGGCCCCTTGGAGTTAAATTTCAATACAGGGAATTGTGTAGTCACCCCCAAAGGTTTAAATTTATTTGGTGCCCAAAAATCCCTTTTTTTAAACCCTATACCCTTTCAGATAGTTTTTTGCACTTTTGCCCCGTCCCGCTTTGTTGATAGAGCCCCCTTGCTGTTTAAATTTGAAAAAAGCAATTTTGTTTTTTATTTTGGGATTTTTAGAAATTTTTGGGGATTTGCCCTTTTTAATAAGGGGGAGTTCCCAAAATCTTCCTTTCCCTCCCCAAATTTTATCTTTCTGAACATGGAGCGAAATTTCAGGTGGTAAGGGGAGCAAAGGGGGGGTTTGGGGAAAAGGAGGGAGAGGTCAAGGAAGGTGTCCTTTCCCCGTGCTGGCCCACAACACGCCCAACCCGCGGGGCCCTTTTCGGTTGAGGCCCCTCAGGCCCGTAAGGTGGGTAAGGGCCCCTGAATTCAGTAACGAAACTGGCCAATTTTTCTTCGTGGGGAATGGGAACCTTTCATTCCGAAATTTTTCTGTTTTTCCCAGTCCACCCCAAAAAGTCATTAAACGATATCAGATCCATTCCAAAAATGGGCAAGGCAGCCCCCAAAAGTAACTGTTTTACCCCCAATTTTGGATAATCCTTTTTGAAAACCCCTTTGATGACAGGTTGGGGTTTTGGTAGAAAAGGGATGTTAAAAATGAGGGGCCAAAAAAGGGGTGGGGGGCCCCCGCCTACCAACCCGTTATGAAAGCCCTAGAGGAGGAGAAGGAAGTTTGGTCAATTGGGAAAAAAACCCCGGGGGCGGCAAAAGCCCTTTCAGTTTTGTTGCAGCCCCCAGTTCCCGGATGAGAATGTAGGGGCGCGAAGTCCCTGGGGTTGAGATGATGATGGGCGAATTGCGGATCCCGTGGTTTTTCAGAAAAATTTGCTTTGGGGCGCTTCACATGGGGGAGGAGGAAGACGATGAGGTAGTGTCAGTTGGGGGGACAAAAAGGGAGGGGCGGGGCGAGAAAAATTTCCCCTGATATGATTCTGCCCCCCCATGGTAGCGGAAACCCCGCCCCCGGGTTATCCCCCGTCAAAAAAGGGCCCGGACCCCTTTAACCTGGGTTTCTTTGAGCAAGCCCCTGATTTACCCCGCGTGCAATTTTGCCGCCCCTTTTCCGAAAAGATAATTAAGGAAAGGAAAGGGAAATTTTTGGTGTTTAAAACCCCCAACCCAAAAAGTTCTTGTCAAATGGAAACGAATGCTGATTTGAAATGGAGGCAACACTTGGCCAAAAAAAAGGGCCCGGGGAAAAAACCCCCCAACGCCCGGGGGTTCCCCAAAAAAATTCACACCCTCTGTCTCCGCCCTCCGCCCCCAACCCAAACGTTCCTCAGGGTGCCCTTTTTCTAGAGTCATGATCAAGGAATCAGCCTCCCCTTTTAGCCTCCACCGTCGCCCGGGTTTTTTAAAACTCCCCCCCAGAGGGCCAAACCTACCCCTTTTCCTTCCCCCAGTTTGACGATGCACGCCGTTTCGCGGCCCGGGTTTGCAGCCAGCCTTTGTCTTCCAGGTTTGGGACCCGAAAAAAAACTTTAACCCAAAAAATCCCAAAGCCCAAAAACCCGGATGTCGGGGTATTTTCCGGTTTTTGGGTTGGAAATGTTGCCCTTTCCCCTCTGTGGGGCACGATGGGTTTTTGCCCCGTCATGGTTTCCCTTTCCCGGCCCCCAAAACCAGGTGCCCAGCAGGGGGGTCTTTTTTTGCCCGGAAAAAACCGGGCCCGCCCGGCCCGCGGGGTCATTAAAATTTCAAAACACGTTGTTGGGAAACTGTTTTCCAGAAAAAGTCCATCTCACCCCCGGAAAAATGGGGTAGTAAACACGGTCCAAGGGTCGTATTTCTCCTTTTT
>JAODAL010037319.1:0-40561 GCA_025379985.1 Phyllomedusa bahiana
GAAGTCCCCCCTGATATGTTTCCGCCCCCCAAGGTCAGCGAAAAAAAACCCCCGTCCCCCGCTTTTTCCCCTTTTCAAAAAGGTCCGGGCCCTCTAAAGCCTGGGGCCTTCTTTGAGCAAGCCTCTGATTCCCCCAGCGTTTGTCATTTTGCCCCTTTTGGGCTTTTAAACGAAATTAAGTAAAAGGGCAAAAAAAACCTTAAGTGGTTAACCACCACCAACATGTCTAGTCACATGCAGCGAAGGGCATGAGTTGAAATGGGGGGAAAATTGGGCCCAAAAAAAGGCCAGCCCGACGCCGGGCCTCCAACCACTGTCAAACCCTTTTGTCCCCGGCCCCCTTTCCGCCCCCACCAAGCTTTCCTCAGCTGCCCATTTCTCTCAGAGTCATGATCAGGGATCACCCTCCGTTTCCCAGCCTCACCGTCACCCAAGTACCACCAGAAACCCCCAAAGGAGACCCCACCCTACCCCTTTTTCCTTTTCCCGCCAGTTTGAGACCCTGCACCCCGTACCCCGGCCAGTTTTAACCCTCCAGTTTTTCTGTTTTCCAGGTTTGGGAGCAGAAGAAACTTTTTAAACCCCAAAACCACCCCCAAAACCCCCAAAACCCCTGAATGTCGGCATTGCCAGGTTTTTGGGCCTTTGGGAAAATGTTGCCTTTCCTTTCTGGTGGACACGGGGGTTTTCCCCAGTCATGGCCCTTCCCTTTGCCCCCAATACCGGGTTTTTTTGCCCCCGACCCCCCCAGGGCATTTTCTTTGCAAAAAAAGCCGTCCATGTCCGGGGCCGGGCCACATGTCATCAAAAATTTTAAAGGCGTTTTTGGCCTGCATCTGGGGGCCGGAAAAAAAGCCCTTCTGCCCCAGACACATGGACTAGTAAGAAAGGCCCAAGGGCCCGTATATCTCTGGGGACAGCTCACGGGTAAAGCGGGGGGGGGGAGTCTCTGGGGGGGGACGGTGGCTCTCAGGGCTCGGCACCGCTCTTCAAAACCGCAGGGTTGGTGCAGGGCCCCTTTCCCCCCAGGTCCTCGGGGTTGGAAATCAGGGTGCCCAGGAAAAAAAGCCGTTTTAAAATTTAAATCGTCTTGGAGACCTGCCCACACGGGTCAGGGGGCTGGGGACGGCTTTTTCCGGGAAACCCAAAGACTGAGCGCTGGCTGGGTGACAAAAACCCTTGTCCAGGCAAGGGGGTTTATGTGTTTAACGGGCGAAATTGCGGGCCCCGCCTTAAGATCGTAGGCGGGGCCCACATCCCTTCCCTGGCAATGTCATGAACCTGGCCCGTCCAGAAATTTTTCTAAAGAGCTCCCCGGGGTTCTGGATTGTTTGCGGGAAGAAGGCTCGAGGTCTGGGGGTTCGCCCCTTCCCGCCGTTCGCACCCTGCTTGTCCCGCCTGGTTTCGTTGCAGCGTCAGCTCGGCCCCCCCCGTCAACCCTCTAAATTTTTTGGGACTTTCGGGCAACACGCGGGGTTTCCCACCCTCCACATGTTTCCAGGTTTTGGGGGGCCAAGCAGCGCAATCCCCTTTACGCAGTTCGAAGGGGAACACATGGCCGGGACAAGCGGACCTGGGGGTTGTTGACCCAAACGGAGAGTGGAGGCAGGGAAGGGGCCTGCACCATCCTTCCCCTGTTTTGAAGAAGCCCCCAAAAAGGGTTTCAGGGGGGGGAAAAATGCCCTTGTCAGCATGAGCTTTGGGGGTGTTCTTATTTCTGGAACGATCGTTAGAAACTTTTGAAAAAAAACAGGTCCCGCCAGCGAGGAGGAGGAGAGGGGACACGGGGCCCGGGAAACGGACCCTTTTTTCCTTTCTTTTCCAAAAGGGGCCCGCATTTTTCATTTTTTTATCGGTCTTCTTTTGGCCCAGTAGTTCGGGGTCCGGGAGCTAGTGCAAGGTGGTGCATCAGCTCTCAGGGTGATCATCTCAGGCAAGTCAGGGCTGTTTTTTAAAAGGCTGTGCCGGGGGCAGCGGGGAGGGGAGGGGGGGGAAGGTTATACCCTAGGACACCGATTTACCGACGCCCTTTGCCTTGAAAAAGAGGTTGGCGCGAATTTGAGGCGGGGGGAGGAAGTTGAGGAAGTTAAAGTTTGCTAGTGCCCCTCGACCCAGAGGTTTGGGGAAAATTCAAGGTCCATCCCTCACATAGGCCTTGGTTGCCCCAAATTTCCCTTTTAAAAAACTTTGACCCTGCTTTAAAGGGCCCTTTAAAAAGGGGAAACAACGGGTTATGGGGGGCCCCCTCCGGGGCCCCCCGGTTACAAAAAAAAACTCACCCCTTTTTCCCTTCCACCCCCCCAAATTTAGAGATTTAAAATGCAGGAAAATGGAGACCTTGCTGTTTGGGATAAAATGGAGAAATTTTTGCGTTCTGCTTCACTTTTTTCAAATGTCACGGGGGAAACCCAAACGCCAGCGATGGGGACAGGAGTAGAGTGAAAGTAGCCGTAGAAAGCACCCAGCGGGAAGCGGGCATGGGGGCAAAAAGCTAATGGGTGACCTCTGGCAACCCTTTTTTTTAAACCCCTCCCCCAAACGCATGTAATCCCGGGGAAACTTACAAAAAAAACCAGAGACCAGTTTTAAGATCATGGTGCACAACTATCTGCGCCCTAAACCCCCGAGTTTTTGAAATGTTTTCCCGGAAACCCCAATAGACTTTGGGAAACCCAAAATGGCCCAAATGGCCCGAGGGGGCTCGCCACCCATAGAGGTGTTGCCCTCCCCAAGCACCCAGCGTCGTATCTGAGGGCCCTTCAGAAACTGCCGGGGGGAAGTCATTAAGACAAAGCCCCGGTTTTCCCACAGAAAATTTGTGGATCGTTTGCTTTTCATCAAGATGAATCAGGAAAGGGATCCTGATGATTTTGGGTGGCCCAATTTGCCAAAGGGTAAAAACCGTTTATTTGCGGGTTTCAAACTTCCCTTTCCCCTTTTCCAAACAGAAATGGTCCTTTTTAAAAAAACTTATTTTTAAAATGTCATTTCTTACTGAAATTTTTTATTCTCAGTTCCCAACTTTTCTTTTTGGGCGGGTTTTTGCTGTGAGGAGACTGTAAAAACCAAGGTTTCATGGAAAAAAACCCATATTCCTTTTTCCCAAACTTCTTCTTTGAATTTTTCTTATTGTCAAGGGGTTTTGGGGGGTTTGTTCCCCTCAAAATTTTTTAAAACAGGGGCGGGAGATGTAATATTTATTTTTTTGGGGTCATTTGCTTTTGAAAATACAGAAATTAAATTTATGGGGGTTCCTTTGCAACAGAAATTTGGGGGTTCTAATTTTGGAAAATTTTCCCTTCAAAATTTTTAAAAATTTGGCCCCCCTGGAAGCCCCATTTTTTTTAATTTTTTGGGGGTATGCTGTTTTGAAACTGCAATTATACGGGTTTCCTTTTCTAAAAAATTTTGTTTCAAATGGGGACATTTTTTTAATTTCTTCAAAATTGGGTAAAAATTTGGGCTAAATTGGGTCATGTTTTAAATTTTTTTGGGGGCTTTTTTTGCTGTGCCTTGCAGCTTACTAAAAGGCCCCTTTATTATAAAAAAATTTTTGGGTTTCAAAACAGACTTTTGGGTTTTTCCCACAATTCCCCCAAAAGGGGGCCTAAAGGGGTTTCTGCTTTAAATTTTTTGGGAGGCTTTTTGCTGCGACATGCAGCTTACTACAAGTCCAATTAAAAAAAAAATGTTGTTTCTAACAGATTTTTTGTTTTTCCCACAATTGTCCAAATTTGGCTCGGGGTCATTTTTTAAATTTTTTGGGGGATTTTGCTGTGATTTGCGCATACTACAGGTCCTATTATAAAAAAATTGTTGTTTCTAACAGAAAATTTGTTTTTCCAAAAAGGTCAAGGTGGTTTCAAGGGTGTTTGGTGTGCCCGGAAACGGAAATAGGTGGGAAACCACTTTTAAATGGCCCCATATTGCAAAATGACTTTTTTTTTGAAAGGACCCTTTAACATAGCTACCCAATCCCCTGTATTGGAAAACCCCCCATTTAATATAATAAAAAAAAGAAAAAAAACAATGACTGGTGGGTTTCCTTTTTTTTTAAAAAATGTGTTTTCTAAAAATTAAACTACTCAAAAAAACTTGTAAAAATAGCTTTTTAAAAAATTTCCTCTAAATTTGTAAAAGGGGAAGGTAAGGAAAACTTGACCAGATGTGGTTATTCAGAGGGACATGGAGTTGGGGAGCACGGACAGAGAAAAAAATTTACAGAGAAAATTTTCCTCCAGCAAATTGGGGAAAAATGGGGAAAAAGAATGCCAAAAAAAAAAGGGGACCTGGGTGTTAACAGGAGCGTTAACCCCGTTTTTTCCAAGTGAAGTTCAATTGGTCCGCACTCATAAGGGGGGGCAAGCGTCCGCCCAAAGGGCTTGACTGTGTACTGGGGGGGGCTGGAGTTCTCACACTTCCCCTTGCCTTTTGCTTACACGACAGTTTTTTATTGGGTGCGTTTGGGCAAATTTTTTCCCGGTGTTAATTGATGATGGATGCCAAACCTGGGCTCTGACCCCACCCACTGTTAAATTTCCCGGGCCCCCGGGGTTTTTGCTGTGGCACAGGCAGGTATAGTCAATGTCAAATTCAATTAAAATGGTGGGGTTTAAAAATCATTTTCCCGGGAATTTTTAAAACTGGGGGGGCAGACCGGGGTTTTTTTTGGTTTACTGCGGTCCAGGGAAGGTTTGTCAATGTCCAGTTCAAAATAAAAAAGGTCGGTTGAAAGACCCTTTTTTCCGGTACTTTTTAATCTGGGGGGGGCAAAACAGGTTTAAAAGGTAAAATTTCGGTCCGGGGCAGGTTAGTCAATGTCCCGTCCAAATAAAATGGGGGGTTGGGGAAAAATCCCTTTTTCCCGGGACTTTTTTATCTGGGGGGCAGA
This sequence comes from Phyllomedusa bahiana, assembly GCA_025379985.1. NCBI lineage: Eukaryota > Metazoa > Chordata > Amphibia > Anura > Hylidae > Phyllomedusa > Phyllomedusa bahiana. The sequence goes on from JAODAL010037319.1 coordinate 4,892, forward strand.
CAGGTTTAATGGTCATACTTTGGGGCCCGGACGTTTTTTGTCAATGTTTTAAAATTCAACTAAAAAGGTGGGTTTTTAAAGATCCTTTTTCCCGGCCCCTTTTTAAACTGGGGGGTCAGACAGGTTTTTAAAGGGGAAAGTGCGGTCCAGGACAGGGTTTTTCAAAAGTCCAGTTCAAAATAAAATGGGGGGTTCAAAAACTTCTTTTCTTCCCCGGGACTTTTTTTTTTGTGGGTTTTGGCGGTTTTTAGGGTCATGCTAAGTTCCAGGACGGGTATTCAATTTCCGTTCAAGTTAAAAAATTTTTTGGTTCAAAGGGCATACTGCCTTCTGGCACTTTTTAATTTGTGGGGGCCCTGCAGGGGTTTTTGGGTCATTTCTTTTTGGGGACAAGGGCAGGGATAGTGAAAAGGTGGGACTTTTTTTCTGTGGGGTTTTTTATAGCCTAAGTGTTGTGCCTTTAAAATGGGAGCAGGTAAACCATTTGGGTGTTGTGACTGTTTTAAATTCCCCGCTTCTCCAGTCCTGTTTGGGTGTAAGAAATGAAGGTGTTGTTTTCTCTCCCATAGAAATTTAATGGTTTATCGGGAGATGATCGCTATCGAAAAAAAACCCTTTCGATGGGGGGCCAATTATCGACTATCGCCCGATGTCGATAGCCAACGTAATTGCTCAACACTAATCAGCTACAATAAATATTCAAAAGCCGAAAAATATGCAGTTATCCAATGAACTTGGAGGAATGAGTTCTTTAAGAAAGAAAGACAAATAATGAAGGTGGACAAGCTATAGTGCTCAAGTGAAAGATGTGTAATTCAACTAGATTTTTCCCTTAAAAGGGGGTTTTTTCCCCACTACATTGATTCATCTTAAACCCCAAACCTGTTTTCTTGGGGTTTTTTTTGAAATTTAGGGACGTTGGGTTTTTCCGGCTTTACTAGGTGCAGTAGAAGCCAAAGGGCTGTAGGGTATAGCAAAAAAGTGCTAGCAGCCTTTTTCAGGAGAGATTGAACAGTTCCCGTTAGCTTAAAAGGGACCTGAGGGGGCTGATGCAGCCCATAAAAGAGGGAAAAATTTCAAAAAGGGGAGGATTTTGTTTAAAGGACAAAATATTTGGGAAAAATTTACTTGTTTTTTCAAGATCTTTAACATAAAATGCAATCTTTTTAGCGAGACAACCCCTTTAAGGGTATTTTAAGCCAGAAATATAAGATCAGTATGGAACTGGGGTTCATGGGGGGCCCAAATTTTTAGAGTTGAATCTTGGGGCCCTCCTAAAGTTAGGTTTTGATTGAAATTTCCTAACTTTTCTTTTTGCCGGGTTTTTTCTCTGCCCTTTCTCCCTGAAAAGCAAATCCCAAGCCCCCCATGATACACCCCGGGTAGGGTCTCAACCCGGGTTTTCCTTGTTCCCCTTTTGGGCCAGGGCCAAGTTTGGTTTTAAGATCAAGTACTTTAAGACCTAGTAAAGTCCCACTTGCACTAAAGTTTGGGGGGAGTTTTGTTTTTCAATGTTCACCTTTTCGGTTATGAATGATGTGTTTTCTGTTTTTCTACCCGGGTTTATAATAATCTGGCAATACCAAATATGTAGATTTTTTTTGTTATGTTTTGATTCCGTAAAAAAAAAAAACCCAAACCCTTTTCTTTTTTTTACATTTTTTTTCCTGCCCCCCTTTTCTTTTTGGCCAATAAAAATTTTTTTACTTCTACCCACGGACTTGTTTGGTGCATTTTTTTCAAGGCTTAAAAATGTACCTTTTTTTTATACCAGTTTGGGGTGCTTTGCAATTTTTTGATCAAAATTTTATTTTAAAAATTTTTAGGGGGGTAAAATGACCCAAAAACCCAATTGGGAGTTTGGGAATTTTTTATTCTTTTTATGGTTTTTCAGGGGGGACAGGGAAAATTTTTGTTTATTTTTTAATAGAAAAACAGGGGTTTTAAGATGTGGGAGGGTAACAATTATGTGCAAATTTTTTATTTTTTTTATGTTTTTTTTATTTATAAAAAAGGCAAAAGTTTGGGTGAAATTTTAAACTCTCTCTCTCTCCCCTTATACCCAAATCACTGATTTGACCAAAACATGGGGATATTGATTAAAAGGTTTTTTGGGGGGCCGTGCACCCGGGAAAAACACCCGTAGAGCTTGAACAGGTTCAAAGGTAGGCAACAAAAAAAATAAAAAAGGACTGGGCCCGGGGGGGATCAAATAACCCCGAAAAATTAGCAGATTAAAGGGGTTTTTTAGTTTAGAGGAAAAAAGGGGTTCCGGGGGGGGGCATAATAAAAAATGTTTTAAATACAAACATTGGCAATAAAAAGAAACTCTCCAAGATCTTTTTTATACCCAGGGTGTATGTTTGAAAAAAAAAGGGGGCATCCCCTACGTCTTGAGGAAGGAAAGTTTTTTTCATTTAAAAATAGAAAGGGGGTTCTTTTCTGTTAGAGCAGTGGACCTGTGGAACCTTTCTGCCAGAGGAACTTGCCTTTGGGTTTAAATTTACTAACAGAGTTTCCAAAAAAGGGGTTTTGGGGTGCATTTCTAGAGTATAATTTAAAAAAAAAACAAATTATAGTGCTAGGATTCTGGAGGGGGGGGGGGTGTTGATCCCCGGGATTTTTCCCATTGCCAGATTGGAGGGTCCAAGCAATTTTTTCCCCTAAAATGAGGACAATTGGCTTTTTACCTCATGGGGGTTTTTTGCCTTCCTTTTTGATCAACACAAATTTGCACAACAAAGGGTGAACCCGGATGGAAGTCCCTTTTGTTTTTTCGGCCCTTTTTTAAACCCCATGTAAAAAATATGTAAAAAATGTAACTTTACTTTTTTTTATATATATTATTTTATATATATAAATTTTTTATATATTTATTTATATATATTAATATAATAATATATTTTTAAAATTTTATTTTACTTTAAAACTTTGAAAAAATCTTTTTTTTTTTTTTTCTTTAAAAAATTGGGGGCCCCCTAGGGGCCCTTTTTTCACTAGGGGCGTGATCCCTTTTTACAGGGCCTATTGCATTGTATAGACAAAGCAATAGGGTGTAAAAAAATATGGCGGTTTACCCATACTTTTCCCGAGGCAGGAAGTTGTTAAAAAAATTTTAGCGATTTGGAAAAAGTCACCAGACTTCTAGCTGCCATGTTAACCAATTGGAGTCGAGCAATCTCATTGTGGTAGCCCCGATCGGAGGAGGAAAGGTTTTTCAGAAAGTTTTCTTTAAATTTTTTTTAGATGCTGTTTTGTTTTCCCGGGGTTTTTTCAGTTGCAATTTGGGAGCCGGCTGTGTAGGGGGATTTTTCCCCTAAGGTTTAGCGGGGGTTGAAAAAAATTTAATTAATGTTTTCTAGGGCTTACAGGGGAATTTAAAGCTTGAGGGGGTATCAATTTTAAATTTTACAAAAAAATTCCCCTCATGTTTAAATATAAAAGCTCAGCTAGGATTAGCACTGATATGTCAATTACTGCTGTAGGGAAATACCCTTAAACCCATCCCGGATGGGAGGGTCTGGAAAACTGCCGTGCTTTTGGGACACTACATAGCAAGGGAAAAAAAAAATCCTTTAGGAAAAAAAATGTAGTCCCGCTGATTTGCCCCCTATAGGGGTGATTGACCAAAAAATTTTCCCGTTTTCCGTGTGTTTTGCAAAAGTAAAATGTCAATCACTGTCAGAGTTTCAATTTTGCTGTTAAGATTTTTTCTGCTTTTTACTAAGAAACCTATAAATCCGCTCTCTGTACTACAATTTTATAATTTTTCTATTTGGTCACAACTAAGCAACCAGAATTGACCACATTGGGTGTTGAATTGTGATGAAGCAGCATTATGCATATCAGTAGCTTGTAGATTAGCATACTGACGAAAGCCTAAGATGGCGGTCTGTAGGGGTCCGCTACCATAGTTGTCTCCGATGCATCTGGTCAGTCTTGAGACAGGCTTGGGTCCTCTGGGGAGTCTGCTGGGGAGGTTAAGCAGCTCGCTGTTGGCTATGATGCATTTGGTCAGCCTGGAGATGGGCTAGGGTCTGCTGAGGTTTTTTGGGACAGGGCCCGCCCTGTCTTTGCTGCGGATCTTTTTGTCCCCAATGCATTTTCCCGATTTGGATGTGTGAATAATTTGAAAGAATTTCAGTTTGTAAAAATGGCCAAATTCAGTAAAGGTCCAGCCTGTTCACGGTAAATAAAGAAAAATGCCTCGGTTAATATGCACATAAGTTTGCAATGTGTCGAGTACGGTAGTTCCTAGAGAGCTTTTAAAACCCCCCTTTTTAAAACCTTCCCCCCAAACCCGTTTACCCATGTGCCCCGATTTTGGTTCAATTGTTTCCCTCATTTGGCCGTGCATAAAGAACAAATAACTGAACTACATTTTCATAGATATTAAGATATACAGAATCCTATATTAAAAAATCACAAGGCCCCATAGCAAAAATCAGAATCTGATCTCTTCCCCAAGAAATGAACACAGCAGAAATAAAACATTTTGTGACAAAAAAAAAATAATTCAACACCAAAATTGTTTTTTTTTGCTCATTTCGTGCCTGAAAAAAAGATTAGGATAAAAAGTTGTATCTATCCCAAAATGTGTTATTCAATAAGAACAACACTTCATTGCATAAAATGGGCTTTTTCAAAAATTTTAGGGGGAAAAAAAAAACAAAAAATGTATTGGTCACAGAAAATGGTTCTGCAGCGCAAATTTAATAAATAATGGTTTTTTTTGTATTATTTTTTTAAAAGTACTAAAACATAACTGAAACTCTACACATTTGAATCACTAGAATCCCTTAGGGCAAAAATAATAACCATTTTTTTATACTGAAGAGTGAACTTCATAAAAACAAAACCTCTGCAAAAATGGTGCAATTAAGTTTTTCACATTCCACCTCACTTTTATTTTTTTGGGGGTTTGTTTCTTAGTACATTATATAGTATGGTCAATTGAACCATTACAAAGTACATTTTGTCCTGCAAAAAAACAAGCCCTCCTATATATAGATTGAAAAAGTAAAAACTGATGGATCTTGGAAGGTGGGGAGGAAAAAAAAAAACGCTGCTTCTTAAGGGGTTAAAGATGTAACAAAAAACAACTTGAAACTCCCCCATGATATTACTGCACAGATATGACAGTCAATTTAAATTTTGTTAAATTTGTATCTCTTGTTTTACAAAGAGTCGAGAGGGATTGTGGAGAAACAATTAAAGAATTTGGAAATTTTCAAGTAACGTTGTTTTGCCATTAGACATAGTCATAACACTGGTGGGGTGGGTCCACTAAACACAAGACTTAGGTTTTTCTGTTCTGTAGCCAATAGTGGCAATGCTAGTTTTGCTATTTGGACAGCTTTGGCAATATCTAAAAGAATTATGCCCTACTACCTCCAGGCCAAGCCTTGATACTGGTTAGTTTGAATCCACAGATCCCAAGACTTGGCTGGTTTAGCAGTTTGGCCTGCAATGGCACACTCTAAAACAAAGATGCCCTACTACCTTTAGGCCAGGCCTTGATACTAGTTAGTTTGAGTCCACAAATCACAAAACTTGGGTGGGCTGTTTTGCCTGCATTGGCACTCTTTAAAAGAAAGATGCCCTACTACCTTCAAAATGAGCCTTGATACTGCTTGGTTTGAGTCCACAAATCCCAAGACTTGGCTGATTCAGCTGTTTGACCTCCAATGCCCTTTTTTAAAAAAAAGGATCCCTACTACTTCGGGGCCGACTTTGATATACCGTATTTAAATTTTTTGGGGGGACAGTTGAACGGGGCTGCGCCAGAAATCTGGCGTTTTTTCAATTCAACATCAGGTGCAGTCCCGTTCGCATTAGTGAAAGGAAGGTGGTGTGCACTAAAACCGTATGAAGCTATAGATTTATAGCTTGCTACAGAAAGCCAGGCACATTACGCTGGAACAGGAAAACCCACTTTAAAAAGAAATGTCTTTTTAGTGCAAAAATGCGCCTGATTTTGACCCCATTTGAGTGGGTCAAAAATCAGTGATTCTTTTCTATTATTAAAGCCATGAAATTTGGTGTTTAAACGAAAAATTTCATACATGCCGCCCTTTGTGTCTACAAATCACAAGACTTGGTTGATTCAGCTGTTTGGCCTATTTGACTCTCTAAAAGAAAAAGTCATTACTTCCCTTAGGCAGAGCTGAAATACTGGCAGGTTTGGGTCACAAAAATCACAAAACTTGGCAGGCTTTGCTTTTTGGTCAGGTCAAGTCAAGTGATGTCTGTGATATGCACGACTGCTTTTGAGTATATGACTTTTAGGGCCACATGTATGAAAAGTATCTAGGTCTAAAACTCACTTTGATGCCCATAGCAACCAATCAGAGCACCCCCTCTAATTTTTCCAGAGCACTATATGAAATGAAAGGGGTGCTCTGATCTGGTTACATACTTACATAGTTACATAGTTAGTATGGTTGAAAAAAGACACGAGTCCATCAAGTTCAACTAAGGGTGGAAAAAACGTAGGTGAAGGGAGGGAGACAAGGATTTCAAGCCCAGCCTCACCACTGGTGAATTCCCTGAAACCCACACGGCAAGAACCAAAGCACTCCAGGGGAGACCCCATCTCTGACCCCCGAGCAGCCACCAGCCAGGATCCAGAATTTTACATAACTACATACGCATTAATATTCTTTAGCTACATGTAGTTATCTAAGCCTTTCTTGAAACTCAACAGTTCCTGCTGTGACCAGCTCCTCAGGCAGGCAATTCCACAGATTTACAGTTCTTACAGTGAAGAACACCCTTCTCTTCTGGAGATTGAATCCTTTTTTCTTCCTTTTGAAGGGGCTTTATGTGAAATTTTTTTTCACCATACTTTTTGTAGGAACCATTTATATACTTATATAAATTAATAATGTGCCCCCCGAAGCCATCTTTTCTCAAGACTAAATAAGCTCATTTCTACTAACTGCTTGTTATGGGCAATAAAGTGAGTTTTAGACCTAGACAGTTTTCATACATGTGGCCCTTAGTCTCAGATTCAAAATTCTAGATTTAAGGGCTCTTACTCAAATTTTGACAAACTGTGACTTGAGAACAGCTACCCCAAAAATAATTAAACATTTTCTAGCCAACGTGAGGATCAAAAATGGTTATTGCTTCAAGCCAGAAACCATAAAACCTAATTCTACTTCAACTGTGTGCTACTAGAATAGAATAGCAGCAGATCTGTACTTTTTGGCATGTAGTATAAAATATATAAATTTTAACTGTGACTCACTGTTCAGGAAAATGTCTCTTCACAGCTGTCCTTTCCTATATGAATATTTTGAGATTTTTACTTATTAGAATATGGACAGATTTAGTACTACTAAGCAGATTGTTATTGTCTGTGATAGCAAATGTGGAAAGGGGACGTTTGTCTTTCCAAACTCCACAAATAATTTTTCTCTTATCAGCAATGAAAATGAACTGAGTGACTGAGAAATTCAGCTATGCTGTACTGCCTTTATTCTGGATGAGATACTGATGATTTGTGACAGAACAGCTACAAAGCCTCCAAATATTAAGTTGAAACAAAATGTGTCTTCCAGAGGTTAGTACAGCATACAAGATTCTATGTCCATATACAACACCAAATCTGTCTTCTTACTCTTTACTCGTAGTCAACTTGTTGACAAATTTTCTAATCTTGTCACAAGAGTTGAAATAATTTGCAAAGGAGATTAGAATGAAAGTCTGACAAACACATAAAGTCAAGCTTGAAAACTGTTATAAAATTGAAAATATTTGTCTTTAACCCATTCTTGCCACCGTGAGTTTCGTTCATAAGCTATAACCTTTTTTTCTATTTTATTGTCTACATAGCTGGACTAGCACTAGTTTTTTTTAATAATACTTTTCACTGTACTACATTACTTTATTCCCTTAGGACATGGGGTGTAAACCATCAGGACCTGGTTATTTGTCTATTCTTCCTGAGTCAGACAAGAAACATTTGAGGTGGAGAATACTTAATTCCTCTCCTTATCAACAGGGCAGGTTTGTGCTCCCCATGCATCCATCCGGATACCATGAAAATGTATCCCAATGAATACTGTGACGGAGCAATAGTAATCTCATAGGAAAATGGAGCCCAGATTGGACTATGTTTGCCCTGTTTGCTGACTTTTTTTATGCGATGTGTGTTGGTCCCAAAAAAGTGGACTACCATGCTTTAGTGACCGATGCATAAAACTTACACCTTAGGGAAAACAAAGTCCAATTCAGATTACATTTGCCTTATAGATCTATATGGCCCCACCCAGGGGCGTAACTAGAGAAGCCTGGGCCCCAAAGCAAACTTTTGAATGGGGCACCCTCCTCCCTGACTACGAACATTTACCAGGACATGCTGTTAGATAATGTAGATAATACAAGGGGCAAATACCTCACCATAGATATCACCATCATAATGCTACCAGATAAATCCACTATACCAAGACCAACATTACCAATAACACTATTACATAGGAACCTGATTATACCGCCAGAACATGACCACAAAGTGACTGAATAATACCCCTACACTATTACTGATCAGTACTCAAAGACCAATAGTACCGCCATATAGAGACCATATAGTGGTATATACCAGTGTACACAGCCTGTGCAGACATATGAGATTAAAGTGCAGTTACATCTTATGACTCACAGGTGACGTTTCTCTGACGAGTCGTTTACTTTCCCTTTTGTTCTGCATCCGGTCCACACATTCATGATGATGTCTCCCGGCCACTTGTCTCTGCAGATTTAGACACAAATATCTTGGAATCCTCACTTTTCCAGCACCTCACTCCCTGCCCTCCTGGCTATATGGGGTCCATTTAGGCAGGCAAGGTTTAGATAGGCTATATGGGGCCCCAGATAGGCCAGTTTTAGGTAGGCAAGAGGTTCCCCATATAGGCAGGCAGGGTTTAGGTAGCTATAGGGTCCCATATAGGCAGTCAAGCAGAGTTTAGGTAGCTATAAGGCCCCATATAGATAGGCAGGGTATAGGGCAGGCTATATGGGCCATATATATAGGCAGGGCTTAGGAAAGTTTATAGTGGTTCATATATATATAGGCAGGTAGGGTATAGGGTAGGTTATAGGGGCCATATAGGCAGACAGGGCATAGGGTAGGCTATATGGGCCATATATATATAGGCAGGGCTTAGGAAAGTTTATAGGGGTTCATATATATAGGCAGGTAGGGTATAGGGTAGGCTATAGGGCCATATATAGGCAGGCATGGCTTTGGGGAGGCTATAGAGACTATATATAGGCAGGCGGAGCTTTGGGGAGGCTATAGGAGCTATATATAGGCAGGCAGGGCTACAGGGGCTATATATAGGCAGGCAGAACTATAGGGCCAATATTTAGACAGACAGGGCTATAGGGGCCAAGATAAAGGCAGGCAGGGCTATAGGGGCCAATATATGGTCAGGCACGGCTATAGGGGCAAATATACAGGCAGGCAGAGCTATAGGGGCAAATATACAGGCAGGAAGGGCTATAGGGGCAAATATATAGGCAGGCAGAGCTATAGGGGCACATATACAGGCAGGCAGAGCTATAGGGGCACATATACAGGCAGGCAGGGCTATAGGGGCTAATGGATAGGCAGACAGGGCTATAGGGGCCAATGGATAGGCAGGCAGGGCTAAAGGGGCCAATAGATAGCCAGGCAGGGCTATAGGGGCCAATAGATAGCCAGGCAGGGCTATAGGGGCAAACAGATAGCCAGGCAGGGCTATAGGGGCAAATAGGCAGGCAGGGCTATAGGGGCAAATAGGCAGGCAGGGCTATAGGGGCAAACAGATAGCCAGGCAGGGCTATAGGGGCAAACAGATAGCCAGGCAGGGCTATAGGGCCAAACAGATAGCCAGGCAGGGCTATAGGGGCAAACAGATAGCCAGGCAGGGCTATAGGGGCAAACAGATAGCCAGGCAGGGCTATAGGGGCAAACAGAGAGCCAGGCAGGGGGCTTCATTATTATTAAAAAAATAAGAAATCACTTACTCACCTGTCTCTCGCTCCCTCGATGTGACCGTGCAGGCTGATTAGCAGAGTGGAGGCGCTCCGCTCTGCTAACACCGGACAGCCCTGCCTTTGAGCGCTCGGGCCAGAGGGCCCGGGCGTTCAGAGGTAGGAAGCGCCGGGCCCCGCAGCTCCACGTCCGCCAGCAGTGAACTAGTATTTTAGCGGCGGGCCGGGAGAGGAATCCGGGTGCAGATCCCGGGCCCTCCTTAAGTTGCTTTGTCTGCTACCCCAGTAGTTACGCCCCTGGCCCCACCACAGCCCCACCATGGTATCTGTCGGATTCTTTTTCACTTTTCCCCAAAAGATCCCCAAAAACAGGAACCCAAAAAGGGTGGGGGAAATGGGGCTTGTTTTGAACGTGTAATATGATTTATTTGGTTCTGTTTTGATATTTAATGTTTTTATATAAAATAATATGTAGATTATGCTTTGTTTTTTTTTTGGGCTGGTTTGTACTTTTTATTAGAAAGTGCTACATGCTACTATTTAGCTAGTTGATGTATATTCTTATTTGTCTGTGCACTGTATTTTTTATTTTTGATTTTGTATGGAAATGCATGAGTGTTAAAGTGATATTACAGGGGTTTCTAAAAGACTTTTAAACAAAATTTTTCCCCATATTGATAATTTTTTAAAATTTAAAAAGCGGTTTTCGCCCCCCTTTTGTTTCCAGAGCCTTTTCTTTCAGTAGTTTTGAATCCTACTTCCTGTTAAACTGTGAGGGGTTCTAAAAAACAGTTATGGTTTTTCAGTTTTTTTTCTTTTCCTTTTTTGAGCTGTGAGGGGGGGTTTGGGTGGGGGAAAGGGGGTGGGGGGGGGGTTAACAGCGGGGAACAAGACTACTAGTCAAAAGGGTTTTAAAGTTTGCGTAAGAAATTTAAAAAACAAGCTCCTTTACTGCTGATAAGAAACAGCAGGGAGTGATGTCACCATTCAGACAAGGGCTGTTAGAGCAGAGAGAGGTGGTCAGTAAGCTGGAAAACCTTATGTAAAGAAGCTGGAGATACGAAATAATAATAATAATAATCTTTATTTTTTGCGCCCAAATATTCGCAGCACTTTACAAATTAAGGGGTAAACAACAGTCATTAACATTAAAAGTATTCAATGAGAAAAAGGGTGTGGGGGCCCTGCTCGTGAGAGTTAAAATTATTAGGGTTTTTGGGTGAAACATACGGTAAGAAGTGCCAAGTTTACAAGGGGGCCGGCCTGTTTCAAAATGGGGGGTGGTTTACATAAAAAAGGGATGAACCTGCCCCCCAGATGTACATCTATATACAGATAAGTGCCTGTGGTCCCCCAAGTGCGGGGTGACCATGTATGTGATGCATTAGGGATCTTGGTGGCCAGCCGAGAAGATGTATTTTCGGGGCCCCTTTTAAAAATGTGAGGGTTGTAAATGTGCCTGTGCCCGCGGTAGCTATTCCAGAGAATTGGTGCCCCAGTGTGAACTTTGTAGGCGGGATGGGATTCGGTTGATTGGGGAATTGTCTTTTTCATGCAGAGGGAGAGCACGGGTAGGGCGGTGGGACAGGACTAGGGAGGAGTGTAGGGAGGGCACGCTGTGGAGGCTTTAGGGTGAGGTGCTGGGGTTTTATACTGTACCTGTACTGGAGGGGGCAACCGTGCAGTGATGACAAGGGTAGGGGCATCGTATAGGGGCTGGAGAAAAAGACAACCCTGGTGCTGCTTCGGGCAGTTTGGAGGGGGGGAGAGTTTGCAGGATGGAGACCGAAAAGCAAGGAGTTGCAGTGTCAAGACGAGAAGAAAAAGAGCAGTATGAGAGTTTGAGTGTTTCCACATAGAAAGGGGAGGATTTTGGAGATATTCTTGGGGGTGCAGGTGCAGGAGGGGAAAGGGGGATTGGATATAGGGGAGGGTCAGATCAGAATCAAATAAAACCCCTAGAAGGGGGCCTGTGCCTAGGAGAAGGGTGGTACCCTTTCAAAAACGAAATAGCAGGGGGGGGGTTGGTTAGTAGATGGCGGAAAGAAAAGAAGTTCAGTCTTAGTGAGGTTTAGTTTCAGATGGAGAGAGGAATGATGTCAGAGACGGGACAGACAGCCCTTGGTGTTTTGGCAAGGCTGGAGTGATGTCACGGGGGGAGGTGTTAATTAGGTGTCACCCTTTGGGAAATGGTATGGAAGCCAAATCTACGGGTGGTTTTGTTTTTTTGGGGGGGGTTTGTGTTGAAAGAGGAGGGACCTAAAAACTGACCCCCTGGGGAAACCCCGCGCAAGAGGAAGAGGAGAGGGGGTCAAACCAGAAAACGAGACATGAAGGAGCGGTCGAGAGGTAGGAGGGAAAAACCAAGCAAGAGCGGTGCCCGGGGGCCAATGGTGTGAGCATGTGGGGAAGTTGGTGACCCACAGGTAAATCTGAAGGAGATCCAAGAGAAGCAACAATGAGTAGTTCCCCTGAGTTTTTGCGTTGGGAGGTCTTTGAGACTTTAACTAAGGCATTTTCCCCGTGGAGTGTGGGGTGGGGAAAAACCTGTTGAGCGGGTCAAAAAGAGAGCTAGCAGAGAGATAGCGGATTAGGGAGATTGACCAAGGTTCCAGGAGTTTGGATGAAGGGCGGTTAGAGCTGGTGGATTTATCAGCACGGGAAAGGGTCAGGAGGGTTTTTTAGTAAAGGGGTTATAGGGCGTGTTTGAAGGAAGAGGGAAAAGATCCCAGTGGAGAGAGAGAGTTAACATAGCAGTAAGGGGGAGGGACAGTGGAGAAATAGAGGGACGAGGGGGGATGGAAATGGGGTCAGTAGAGCATGTGGTGGGGGGGACAGGAAAAGGGACACTTTTTCCCTCTGTGTCGGGTCAAGGGCTGGGTGATTAGAGGACGTGGGGGGAGGGACAGGTGGGTTTTATTTGGGGTTGTGATGTGATTTTTGCCGGATATTTAAAATTTTTGTCTTTGAAGGAGGGCCAGGTTTTCAGCCAGAGGTCAGTGCCCGGAGCCTGAGTTTTAGGCCTTAGGAGGAGTGGAAGGTGTAAAAGGGCGTTTTGGGTTGTTGTGTAGTGTGGAGATGAGGGGGGTAAAATATTTTTTTTTGGCTCGTGAGGGCAGTGTGATAGTCCTGAGCATGAATTTGTAGGGGGAAAAAAGTCGAGGTAGCTTTGACTTTCCCCACACCCGCTAGCACACCGGGAAACATCGCTGGGGGGAAAACGAGTTGGGTGTGTGCCAAGGCTGCGGGGTCTACTCTGGTGGTGCGGTGTGTGAGTGGTGCCAACATGTCCAGGGGGGTTGTGAGAGTTTATTGTAACGTTTGATCCTGGTTTGACAGGGAGGGGGGAGGGATTGGGGCGTGAGGGTTTAAAGGGGGTTTTTGGGTGTCGGGGGGGGTGAGGGTTTTAAAAAAAAATTTTCGGAGACTAAAAATTAGGAATTGTTTGGGAAAAAGATGCAGGGCCCAGGGACCCATTTGGGGGTTGGGGAGTAAAGTTGCGAGAGGCCTAAGGGGGTTAAATGAAAGAAATGTGGAGGAGAAGAGACTGGGGGTCACCCTGGGGTTGTTGAAATACCCATGAGAGGGGGGAAACGGGGGAGAGGAATGGGGAGCCCGGCGGCAAAAATGATAAAAAATGGGGGGGAGCCCCGGGGGGTTTTAGACAATTTCGACTCTATGGAAAATGGATGAAAGAGTCTGAGGGGGTGGACTCAAAGGAGGGGAAAGTGAGGGAGGGTGCAGGGGAAGGCCCGGTAAGTCGTGTGGAGTAGAAGTATGCCAACTCCTCCACCCGGCCCGTTCTCAGGTCTGGGGGGTGGGTGAAGTGTAGCCACCATAGGGGGAAAGCGGCAAAGGGAAGCGGGTCAGATTGCTGGAGCAGTTTTTGTGGGGCCGCAGGTTGAGGGAGTTGGGAGAAAAAAGGGCTGAAGCAGTGGTTTGTTAAAGCGGATGGGCGTTCCCCTAGAGAACTTTAAATGGGGCAGAAAAAAAAAGGTACAGCGAATGGGAAGAGGTTAGCAGGGTTTTTTGGGAGGTGGGAGGAGGGGGATGAGAAAATAAAGGAAGGTGGCCCCCGGGGGTTTGGGGGGATGTCCCCGAGCGGAAGCAGGGAAAGAAAAGAGGGCGGGTTTTGGGTCAGGGAGAATATGGCGGCGTTTGTGCAGTAAAAGTGAGTGGAGGTTGGGGGGGTTGAAAAGGGAAAAAGCGTGTGGGATGAGTACATAGGTGAGGGGAAGGGGAGAGGGTTTTTTGGATAAACTTGTCTGAGGGCAAGAAAAAAAAATGGTAAGATAGGAGGAGATGGGTGAAGGTGATAGTAATACAAGGATGGTAAATAAGGAGTATGCAAAGAAGTGTAGCAATTTCAAAAAGGTGAGAGTCCTTTTCCCCCTTTTGCTCACTTCCCGGTCAACAGGGATAATTTGAGGATTGCCACTTCTAAAAATTTCCCTTTGAAAATTTTGGGACGTGAAATTGGCCCCAGACCTCGGTCCAAGACCCCCGCTCTGAAATTATACTAAAATATGATGAGTTCAAAATGGGCATTAGGGGCCCTTAGGGGCGTAAAAAGGGTGGGGTTACAAATAGCCTGCCAGGCAGAAAATTCAAGGGGGTATCTGGGATTGTGGCAAACAAATAAAACAGGATAAAATTTTGGAAGACAGAGCTGGGTGTAAATTCTAGACAAAATGTACCATTTAAAAATAAGCAGAGGCAGTAGAATTAATGCGGTGGGGTGGCTAGGACTTGTTGTTTCCCAGCGGGGTACCCGAGAAGAAATGAAGTTTAAAATCTAAACAAAAAAAAATCAGAACAGCAATGTTATGGGAATATATTGATTTATCTTTGCCTACTGTTTTAAAGTTAAAGGAGTTGCTCCCTACAGAGTTTCATAGGATGCATGAATAAAATACTCTGTCACTTCCTGTTTAGGCTGACTAATTTGCATACAGCTCCATGTTTTTATTTTGCTGTGTTTTCAGTTTTAATTAGATAGATTAGTGAAGCTTTGAAACTAAACAGAAAGGGTTTTTCTGGTCCCCCAAAAAAAAGCCCCAATTACAGTTCGTTTATTTACATAAAACAAGCTCTTTACTGCCCCAGCAGCACAGAGGTGTGAGACCTGTGTGTGTGTCACTCATGTATCAATAGAACAAACAGCAGGGGGGAAGAATGGTTTAAGGGTTTGGGTTTGAGGAACTGAATAGCCGGAGGTCATAAATTCACTTTTCTCCCTTTAAGGAAAAAAGATGAAAAAGCAAAATTTTTTGGAAAAAATCTTTATTTTGTGTCCCCACAAATTTTTAAAGCTATCTTTGTAGCGAGTCAACCCCTTTAATAATGTGATGGGAATGTCCCTTTACTTTAAGGTTTCTCATTGAAATTTTTACAGTTATCAGCAGAACAATTGGGTGAAATTTAATATTTAAAGTAATTACATTCAAATGAAATTATCTATAATATTTAGTATACAGTATATGAATTAATGGTGTTCAGTGTCTGCCTCCTGCTGGTTTGGGGATTCCTGGTGGGTTCTGCTTGTTGGTCCAGAGTCTGAAATTCCCAGTGTGATCCACCTGATGGTCTGGAGTCTGCAAGTCACAGTGTGATCCACCTGCTGGTCCGGAGTCTTCAGTACTTGGTGTGTTCCATCTGCTAGTCTGGAGTCTGCAGCTCCTAGTGTGTGCTGTTTGGTAAGGACTGCTGCTGTGTTGTTTATATCCCCTGTCCCTTTTTTTACCCCCAACCTCTTGGCTGAGCTGATCGAAACTGCCAAATTTCAGTCCTAAGAGTGCTTTTCACACCCCCCGCGCGTTTTGGTGCAGTTTTAACTGTGCTCCAATTAAAAATGCCCCTTTTTTACCGCAAGCTTTTTCATTGTCTAATTTTTCATAAAAGGGGTTTTCAAGGAGTAACAATTCTGTGTTTGAAGTCTTGTGGATACAAATACACTATTCATTACTCACTTTCCAAACAGTTTAGATAAGTGAAAGAAGCTTGTGGTAATTAAGACAGTTTAATTGGAGCACTAAAACTGAAACTAAAACTGCCCTGTGTGAAAGCACCCCTAAAGGGTTACATCTCCCAAGAGATTTTCAAAGGGCGCCTGTAGTATTTCTGTCTTTTTGCTTGTCGTTGGGAAATTTAAAATCCTTTGAAATGTGACTGGTATGCATTTTTTTGGGTTTTACCTTCCTCTAGATCAGCACTGTAAGATTATAGGGTGGACCTGTTTTCTAACCCTGTTGATGTTGTAATCATGACTCTTTCAACAGAAAGGGATTGTCCAAAGCAGACAACCCCATCAACTATGTAAGTAATTCAGATAAAGTCCAATTTAAGTGAGGTCCAGCACCAGAATAAAATCCAAAATTCTTTATTTCTTAATCCATTAAAATGTACAGTGAAGCAGACAACGCTGACGCATTTTGGGCATTATAACCCTTAATTGCAGCACACATACTCCCTATACACAAGCAATTTAAAACAAATCACGGACCAATGAGATATGTCTTACAGGATCTTGTGACACATGGAAATAAATCATGAAAAACATTGCAAACTCATAAGACAATAATTAATAAGTTCATTTTTGTTATTTAGTCCCAAAGGAAAACAGGCCTTTAAACACCATATCCAAAAGGCCTCTCTCCACAAAAGCAGCACTCTCCTGTCTCCTCCTCTTACCGGGCGGTAACCTGTTTGATCCCACAACTCTTGAAACTAGATAAGTTCCCCTTGTGGACATTAGAGAAGTGTTTAGAAGCTCCTGAATTAATATTCAAACTGCTGTTAGAATCCGAAATGTGCTCAGTGATTCTCAGAGACGTAACTTACAGCTTCTGGGCCCCAGTGCAAAATGCACTGGGGCCCCCACCATGCTATGTTCCACTTATAACACCAGTGCTTTCCTATGTTGTAGGAGGCCATTTGGGCCTCCACAGCCTCCAGGGCCCGGTAGTGACTGCTGCCTCTGCACCCCCTATAGCTACTCCCCTGGCGATTCTCCTTTTAAAGGGCAGATCGTGCACCCCACACAGGGTTGCCAATAGGGCAGTACGGGCAGTGCTCCTGTCAGGGGCCCTAATCAAAAAGGGGCCCACTGATATGTTAAAAAATAGGAACTAGTAATGGGTGGGGGCCCCATTTGATTTGGCTGTATGGGGCCCCCCTAAACAATTAATAGATGACTGATGACAGCCCTGACCCCACATAGTGAAGTGCACAAAATGGGCACTTTATTACATAAATAACAAAATCGCTGTTGCAGTTGATATAGCTGCAAATCAGAACAACTTTAGTTAAATATGGAGAACGTACCTGATTGGTAATTTTCATATGTTTACAAATTGTCCACCGATTCTGACCACAACAATAACTGCAGCAAGTTTTCAACCAGGAATCTTTCCCTTTTATGAGCTTGGAGATAAAACTGCCCCCAGGGATCTGCCCTTTTTAGAAACTATGTAAGTAACTACATGTAATATGCTTTACTACTAATACATTGAAGAATGTTGTAATCCCACTTTCTTCTTACCTGGGTTTTGTTATACAGATATTGCCCTGTTCACATGCACCTCTACATTGGCACAAAATAGTAATCTTCTCTGCACCTTGTCTGTAAAAAGCGTTTTAGACGCGTTCCTGGTTGTATGTCCACCTACACTGAGGATGTGGTTGAGCTAGAAAATATGTTTCCTTACCTTATAAGATTGTATTCATGCAGGGATTGTGAACATGGCTGCTTTGAAGCTGTGTAATATTCCCCAATGCAAACATTTCTCTTTGCTTAGTCTATACAGAGCTCATGTGCACTACATACAATGTAATATAATAATAGGAACACTTTCTATGTAGATATTTTGATAACGCTTAAGACCTTTAAACTATAACTTTTAAAAATCCTGTGTAACATTTTCCAGACATTATACAAATTCCAATTATCCGTCTTTTTAACAGAGGATGATGTAAGCTCAACATTATCCAGCAGAGGGCACTACCAATACAACCAAATTGAGTTCTCAAAGCTGCAATTTAAATTAACTTAGTTGATATTTATTTCCGTGAATGGATGAAATAGCTAAAAATATCCTTCCTAGGTGTCTTCATTTTAATAAATCCAAATTTCTTTTCAGCTTGGAATTTGCTATTGGTTTTGTAGTAAGAAAAATGTAAATGTTTAACCTGACTCTACTGAGGGTTTTAGACCTGCACAATAACAACTGTAAAACATATGTAAGTTAAATGCAGGCAGTCCCCAGGTTACAAACGGGATGGGGACTGTAGGTTTGTTCTTAAGTTGAATTTGTATGTAAGTCGGAACAGGTATATTTATTAAATTTAACTCCAGCAAAATGTTTTTTTTTTCTGTTTTGGATAGTGCAGGGAAGGGTTTTTACATTTGTTTTGCTGTCTGTGCCCTTGTTTAGAAGATTTCACCTCACTTTTTCTATTTCATGTGCTGCTGTGGCAACCCGGCACTTTGTTATTATGGGGCATAACTCAGTTTGTGATGTCAGCACGCCCAGCCATGCCCCAAAAGTCTCCGTTTGTAACTAGGGGACAGATGTAAGTCGAAACGATGTAAGTCGGGGACTGCCTGTATAAGCTATATAATATACACAATGAAATATGATAGTATGGGAATATGTTTCATCTCTAATAACAGAGCTTTTTATAACCAGTTATTTTGTTATAATATGAATGGAGATAAGAGGATGTGAGAGCTACAGCTTTCTTAATAAATACTCTTTGTCAACACAGGTAATAATAGGAGACTATATCTTGCCTGAAAAAGCATTAGGCTATGTCTACACTGCATACATTTTCAGTAGTTTTTTTCAGCGTTTTTCGTTTTCTAAAACCGCTGAAAGAACAACTGACAACAGATCCCATGGACTTTAATAATAAAAACGACAGAGTAGGGCAGAAATTTACTATTGGAGTCTATGTAAAGCAGTGAACATTTTTTTGTCATGTTTTTGCAGAAATCCACAGCAATTATAATGCTGTGCATCTCTGCAAAACAAATGCAGAAAACGTGCCAAAAAATATCAAATCAGCCAAAAACCAGTCCCTTTTTGCAGCTTTTGACATGCACTGGACAAAAAAACTCAATTTTATGAACAGTTTTAGGATTTGGTTTTCAGTGACTTTTTTGTCCAATGCAGTGTAGACTTAGCCTTAGACTTGGTGGATGCCAGCCATAAAGGTTCCAAGATCAAAAGGATTGGAACCAGCGGTCAAAAGGATTGCGACACCAAGTAGGACAAGCCGTAAGGTTATGCTAATTGAGAAAGTAGCAGATGTACAGTTGTGCTCAAAAGTTTACATACCCCGGCAGAATTTTTGGTTTCTTGGCCCTTTTTCAAAGAATATGAATGATAACACAAAAACTTTTTTTCCATTCATGGTTAGTGGTTGGGTGAAGCCATTTATTGTCAAACTACTGTGTTTTCTCTTTCTAAATCAATGATGTTGAAGTCAGGAGACTGAGATGACCACTCCAGAACCTTCACTTTGTTCTGCTGTAGCCAATGACAGGTCGACTTGGCCTTGTGTTTTGGATCATTGACATATTAGAACATCCAAGTACGTCCCATGCGTAGCTTCCGGGCTGATGAGTGCAGATTTGCGTCCAGTATTTGATGATAACGTGCTGCATTCATCTTTCCTTCAACTTTGACTAAGTTTCCTGTGCCTTTGTAGCTCACACATCTCCAAAACATCAGCGATCCACCTCGGAGCTTTACTGTAGGAATAGTGTTCCTTTCATCACAGGCCTTGTTGACACCTCTCCAAATGTAACGTTTATGGTTGTGGCCGAAAAGTTAGATTTTGGTCTCATCACTCCAAATTACGTGCTGTTTGGCGTATTGTAGGTGAGATACTTTGTGGCATTTGCACAGTAATGGCTTTCTTCTGGCGACTCGACCATGCAGCCCATTTTTCTTCAAGTGCCTCCTTATTGTGCATCTTGAAACAGCCACACTGCTAGTTTTCAGAGAGTCCTGGATTTCAGCTGATGGTATTTGGGGGCTTTTATTTGCATCCAGAACAAATTTTTCTGGCAGTTGTGGATGAAATTTTTGTTGGTCTACCTGACCGTGGTTTGGTTTTTACAGAGCCCCTGATTTTCCATTTATTAATCACAGTTTGAACACTGCTGACTGACATTATCAATTCCTTGGATATCTTTTTGTATCCCTTTCCTGTTTTATACAGTTCAACTACCTTTTCCCGTAGACCATTGATAATTCTTTCACTTTCTCCATGACTCACAATCCAGAAATGTCAGTGGCTGGATGAAAGATGCAAGAGACTGTATGGATCCTAGAAACTCACTCAGCTTTTAAGCACACACACTGATTACAAGCAAACAGGTCACAGATGAGAATGTTACCTTTAGTAGCCATTCAAACCCATTTTGTGTCAACTTCTGTGCATGTTAGCAGGGTATGTAAACTTTTGAACAGAGTCATTTGTATGTTTTTGGTTGTCATTATGATTTAAAAAGAGAAAACACAGCAGTTTGACAATAAATGGCTTCACCCAACCACGAACCATGAGTGGAAAAAAAAATTTTTTGTGTTATAATTCATATTCTCTTAAAAAAGGCCAAGAAACCAAAAATTATGCCAGGGTATGTAAACTTTTGAGCAAAACTGTAACTAAGACCTGCAAGTGATCAGATTTTTAAGTTACTAGCTCCAATCCCTGCATGGTGGAAGAGCATAAAAGCCAAGATGAGAAAAAATGAATTTTAGCCACATGAGACCTTACAAATTGGATCAAGTGGTATGAGATAATAGTGTGATCCCTCCTGGTCATTGACATGCTAGTTATCACCACTAGTCCAGAACTGAGAGAGACTGACTCCTTAAACTGAGTTTATTAAATCCTTGCGGGACACGTACACGTAGGCTGAGATGTCAGCACTGTTTAAATTTGCATGTCCTAGTTATTTGGACAACAATGACAAACTGACATGACAGCAAGAGGTGAGTGGAGGCAAACCTGTGATGGATGGACCATCCAATTGAAATTATGGCGTGCACTGATCCATTTTGTACAGCATGTGAACTTGGACAACACATTTCAAGCCTGGGGTGGCAGTGTTAGTACCATCAGAAGTTTTTGTATTAAATTGGGCTATGAAGCAGACGTCCAGAATTGAGGTCTGTGCTTTTAAGCGATGAATCCTGCTTATGTCTTGAACACAATGATAGCCGGAGATTTGTCTGAAGACCATTTGGGCAACACCATGAAGAAGCTTTGACAAAGGAACATCACACAGGTCATACTCCCAGGGTTATAGTGTAAGGTGGCATAATGTATGATAACCAGACTCTTGTAGTCCAGGTGCACTAACTACTCAGGGCTACATTATTTTGGTTGTGGAACCACTGGTGCAAACATTTCTCCAAAGTTTTCCCAGAGCGTCTTTAAAACTGGACAACACAACCTATGTTGCTTGTGATATTGGGCATTTTGCATGGCCTTTTGGCTCCTCCCTGTAGATTCTGGATATTCAACATGGCACATTTGGGAAGACATTGGTCAGTAATTGCAAAGGGAGCCAGCAGCCAATCTTAATTATTTGCATGCCCAAATGCATTCAGCGGGGCATAACATTCAGACAAGCATTAATGACCTCAATGATAGTAAGCCAAAACATGTAAGTGGATGTATTTCAAGGCATCTCTCTTGCTACACACTGGATAAATCAAGTATTTCTGAATATTTTGTTTCCATTTTCTATCATTTGTATTTCATTAACATGTCTATTGATCTATTCTAGAATTCAAAGATTTTTCCTTTGTGGTGTTGCAATTTCAATGTTGAGTGTATATTACAGTGTCTCACAAAAGTGAGTACACCCCTCACATTTTTGTAAATATTATATGATAGCTTTTCATGAAACAACACGGAAGATATGACACAATGTAAAGTAGTGATTGCACAGCTGGTACAACAGTTTAAATTTGGTATTCTCTCAAAATAATTCAACCCACAATCAATGTCTAAACCTCTGGCAAAAAAGGGAGTACGCCCCTGGACAAAATGTGAAAACTGACAAAGTGTGCCCAAAGTGTCAATATTTAGTGTGACCACCATTATTTTCCCCGCACTGTCAAAAAGGGGGTTTTGTAACGAAGAAAAATTTGGGGGGGAACCCTCAAATTAAATAAAAATTTTTTTCCCATTCATCATTTTTTAAAAAATTCGCACCATTTTTGTTTTGCTGCTCCTTTAGTGTTCCATTGTTTAGAGCTCGTCTCCAGGGATCGCCCAGGGCTGAAAAGTTCTCAGTCCTGGTCGCACATGTCAGAATCACCTCTCCTGTGGCCCTACTGAGTGTTCAAACCCCAGGTGCGTCACTTACCCCGTCCCTGTACTCCTATAATTAGTCAAACGTGCAAAATAAATTAAAAAAAGAAACCTGAATGAGGTGTGTGCACTGACAAATAGAAAAAAAATCCACAAAAAAAAAATCCACAGATTTGGTTCCTGCAGGGATTTGAACCAAAGACCTTGTGTCGGTTTTATACACAGTTTATAATAAACAGCCCCCTTTCTTTATGGAGAGGGGAAAGGCCTGGTGATGCACCCTGTGGGTCACTGATATCAATCAAAAAAATACACCGCCCCCCTTTTAAGCACCAGAGCTGAAGAGCTGGATACAGGAGGTATGAAAAGAGATTGTGGCAAAACCCCTTTAACTCTTTTGGGCATGGAGTTCACTAGAGCTTCACAGGTTGACACTGGAATCCTCTACCACTACTCCATGATGACATCATGGAACTGGTGAATGTTAGAGACCTTGTACTTTCATTTGAGGATGCCCAAAGATGCTAAATGGTTTAGGTTGGGACATGCTTGGGCCCGTCCAGACCTTCCCCCCAAATTCTTTAGCAAGGCAGTTTCGTTTGAAGGGTTTTTGTGGCATTTCTGTGAGAATACTGCCCTGTAGCCCAGTTTCTGAAGGGAGGGGACCATGCTCTGTTTCAGTATGTCACAGTTCAGAACACCCCTCCAGCCCTCCCGCCCCTTTAACTTCTGTAGTAATGCTGGCAGCACTCATATGTTTATGAGTGCTCTAAGTGAAGCTATGCACATGCACTCAACTTGTTTGGTCGACCATTGCGAAGTCTGTTCTGAGTAGAACCTACTACTGTCTGATCTTGGCCAGCATGCCTCAGCTCAGTTTCAGGCTGTTAGCAATCTTCTTATAGCTATCTCTATGTAGAGCAACATTTGTTTTTTCAGATCTTCAGACAGTTCTTTGATAGATGCCCTGTTAACTTCCAGTGAAATATTATAAGTGCGTGAGAGCGTAACACCAAATTTAACAAACCCGCTTCTATTCCCCCCCAAGACCTTGAACCTAACAGTCATATGACACCATTAAGGAAAAAAGGCAAATTTGGGCACAATTTATCCATTTTCACTAAAGTTTTGTTGCCAGCGGTTTAGACATTTGATGATTGATTCTGTTAAAATCTCCTGCTGATACAGAGCTACTGTCTGGACTTACATGTTTTCCTCTAGACGCACACTAGTAATACCTTGGGAAGATCTTATTGGAATGAAAGTGCTCGGATAAGTTGTTCTGTCGCTTTTAAAAATTTTGAATTTTTTTTAAAAAAAAGAATTAAAAATAATTTTATTGATTTGATCAACCAATTTAAGTTTTGTTTGGGTTAAAATTATTATTAACCTGTTGTCAGAACTCGCCCTTTCCCTGGTCAGCTTTCCCGCCGGAGGGTGCAAAACTCTGAGTTTTTGAGTCTTCAGGTTTTTCGACCCCACATAGGGATGCTTTCTTCAAAATCAGGATGACAGCATCCCGCCACTTGGAAGGGGGGGAGTTACACAGGCAAAAAGGAGGCGCAAATTTAGCGATGGGGGCAGCACCACATTTAAACCTCCTGGAGTCCTTCTGCCGCGCCTGTGATATTTCCTGGTTGTCTACACTTTACTTGTCTTTGTTACCTTGCTTTTTTGTTTACTGGACCTCTGCTTGTTATCCTGACCTTTGGGTTTTGTTCTTTTTAGTACCTCGCCCTGACGTGTCTCTGACCCCCCGGCTATCTATGGTTCCTGGCTTTGGGTTCTGATTTTTGGCCTGACGTTACTGATTTGTTGCAGAATCAGAATGCCTAACACTTCTTTCTACCTGACAGCCCCAGCACCTTAGTAGTGCAGTGACCGTCGCCCAGTTGGTTTC
The DNA here is from genome assembly GCA_025379985.1 of Phyllomedusa bahiana. Taxonomy (NCBI): domain Eukaryota; kingdom Metazoa; phylum Chordata; class Amphibia; order Anura; family Hylidae; genus Phyllomedusa; species Phyllomedusa bahiana. Next base: position 29,106 of record JAODAL010037319.1, read on the forward strand.
TGCCACTTAGGGCAGTACGTCAACTAGGCAGGAACAGTGGACTGGGTTCCAGTTAGGGCTCACCGTACCTCCCTTGATGTGACATTATCACAGGCCGAAACTGCTACTGCTCTCCACACACTATGAACCACTTGACAGCATTGGTAGAGCAGATGCAGGGGCTTACCCAGTTAGTCCAGGACCTGGCACAAAGAATACAGCAGCAGAAGACCTCCCCGAGTCACAGTGTTCCAGCATGGGGAACCCTCTATTCACCTACCAGACAGGTTCTCAGGTGACAGGAAGGTCTTTTTGATGTTCAAGGAGGGATGCTGCTTGTATTTTAGGCTCCTCCAATGTACCTCGGGTATTGAGGTGCAGAGAGTGGGGCTTGACATGTCACTTTTCCAGGGTCCTCCCATAGAGTGGGCCTTCTCCCTACCACCTGACTCACCAGAACTGTCTTCTGTGGACAGGTTTTATGACTCCTTGGGCTTACTATTTGATGACCCTGATATGGAAGCAGAAACTCAGCTGACTGCCTTGAGACAGGGTAATAGACTGTGGAGGAGTATTGCTCCGAATTTCATTGCTGGTGTGTTCCATCTGGGTGGGACATCCCACTTAAGGTTAGGACTAGCTGACCATGTGAGGCACATGTTTGTTGCTTACCCTACCCTGTACTCTAGATGAAGCTATGGCCCAGGCTGTTTGTGTGGACAGACTTTTTAGGGAGAGATGTCTGGAAAGGACAATCACTCTGCTGCTCCACTCCTCTTCCACCCCAGTATCCGCCATCCCTGAGATGCCTCCTGAGAAGCCCATGCAGGTGGGGCTTCCTCTGCATCTTCGGTCCTAGGACTTCTTGTCACATTCAAGGATTGTGCTTCTACCGGGGCAAGGAAGATCACGCCATCCATTAGGGCCTCAAATGGGAGACCAGGCCGTAAACACTCCAGCACCTAGGTGGCTTGCAGGAAGGTCCCTTAGGCAAACAGGTATTTCCTGTTGTATCAAAGAAGTTGTTGATCCCAGTGAAGATCTCGTATCCTTCTGTCTGGATCTGGGAATGCTTTTGTGGATTCTTGGTCAGCTTCCAATTTTGTTGACCCTCCTTTGCCAAGCGTCTTGGCTTATCTTGGAGGTCTCTATCTGATCCTCTGCAGGTTGTGGCAATTGATTATACTCCACCGGTTAAGGGCACAACGCAACATTGTAATCCTCAGCTTGAAATGTTGGTAGGGTCAATACAAAGTGAAAAATGTATTCTATTTATTATGGATGGGTTACCTGCTGATGTGGTTTTGGGGTTGTCCTGGCTTCAGAAACACAACCCTGTGCTTGACTTGAATTCAGGAGAATTAATCAGGTGGGGACAACAATGCCTGGACAGATGTTTTTCTACTATATTTGGCAACATGGAGATAGAACAGATTCCTGTTTTTTATTTGTGACGTCTTTTCAAAGACACAGTCAGAGATGCTACCCTTTCATAGATCTTACAACTGTGCCATTGACTTATTGCCTGGAGTGAGATTTCCAATGGGCAGGATATGCAATCTGTCTGGTCCAGAGAGACTTTCCATGAAGCAATGCATTGCCGAAGGTTTACAGAAGGGTCATATCTGGCCTTCTGTGTCCCCTATGGCTGCGGGGTTCTTCTTTGAGGCCTCTGTGCATGCATTGATTACTGGTAACTTAATAAGATAACGATAAATAACCAATACCCTTTACCCTTGATTCCGGATTCGTTCAATCAAATCCAGGGGGAAAAGGGATTTTCCAAGCTGGACCTGAGAGGGGCTTATAGCCTTATTCAGATCAGAGAAGGGGATGAGTGGAAAACCTCTTTTAATACTCTTGAGGGCTATTTTGAATATCTGGTTATGCCATTTCGGTTGTGCAATGCTCCCGCGGTCTTTCAGAACCAGGTAAATGACGTTTTCCAAGAATTCATTGTTTGTTGCAGGGTTATTTATCTGGATGACAATTTACTCTATTCTGAAAATTGGTCATTGCACGTTAAAAATGTGCAACAGATATTACAGATCTTGAAAGTGAATAATTTGTTTGTCAAACTGGAGTTTTCAGGGTGCAGGAGGTACCTTTCCGAGGGTATATTCTGACTCCTAACTCATTTCATATGGACCCCTGTAAAATTGAAGCAATTCTCAGCTGGGTCCACCCTTCCTCCCTAAAGGCCCTGCCCTAACTAGAGTTTTAGTTCAGCCATTGACTTACAGTCATGGCCAAAAGTTTTGAGAATGATACAAATGTTAATTTTTACAAAGTCTACTGCATCAGATTTTATAATGGCAATTTACATATACTCCAGAATGTTATAAAGAGTGATCAGCTTAACAGCAATTAATTGAAAAAGTCATAGTTGCCTAGAAAATAAACTTTTTCCCCAAAAACACATTTCAACTTCATTGCAGGCCTGCCTTAAAAGGACCAGCTAACTTTTGTTTCCCAGTGATTGCTCCATTAACACAGGTGTGGGTGTTGATGAGGACAGGGCTGGAGATCAATCTGTCATGATTAAGTAAGAATCACACCACTGGACACTTTAAAAGGAGGCTGGTGCTTGGCATCATTGTTCTCTTCTGTTAACCATGGTTATCTCTAAAGAAACACGTGCAGTCATCATTGCACTGCACAAAACTCGCCCTAACAGGGAAGAGTATCGCAGCTAGAAAGATTGCACCTCAGTCAACAATCTATCGCAACATCAAGGAATTCAAGGAGAGAGGCTCCATTGTTGCCAAAAAGGCTCCAGGGCGCCCATGAAAGACCAGCAAGCGGCAGGACCGTCTCTTAAAAGTGTTTCAGCTTCGGAATCGGGCTACCAGCAGTGCAGAGCTCGCTCAGGAATGGCAGCAGGCAGGTGTGAGTGCATCTGCACGCACTGTGAGGCGGAGACTCATGGAGCAAGGCCTGGTGTCAAGAAGGGCAGCAAAGAAGCCACTTTTCTCCAGAAAAAACATCAGGGACAGACTGATCTTCTGCCAAAGGTACAGGGAGTGGATTGCTGAGGACTGGGGTAAAGTCATTTTCTCTGATGAATCCCCTTTCTGAATGTTTGGAACATCTGGAAAACAGCTTGTTCGGAGAAGACAAGGTGACGATACCACCAGTCTTGTCTTATGCCAACTGTAAGCATCCAGAAACCATTCATGTGTGGGGTTGCTTCTCAGCCAAGGGAATCGGCTCTCTAACAGTCTTGCCTAAAAACACATCCATGAATAAAGACTGGTACCAGAATGTCCTCCAAGAGCAGTTTGGTGATCAACAATGCCTTTTCTAGCATGATGGAGCACCTTGCCACAAAGGAAAGGGGATAACTAAATGGCTCAGGGAACAAAACATAGAGATTTTGGGTCCATGGCCTGGAAACTCCCCAGATCTTAATCCCATTGAGAACTTGTGGTCAATCATCAAGAGATGGGTGGACAAACAAAAACCAACAAATTGTGACAAAATGCAAGCATAGATTGTGCAAGAATGGACTGCTATCAGTCAGGATTTGGTCCAGAAGTTGATTGAGAGCATGCCAGGGAGAATTGCAGAGGTCCTGAAGAAGAAGGGTCAACACTGCAAATATTGACTTGCTGCATTAACTCATTCTAACTGTCAATAAAAGATTTTGTTAATCATAATATGATTGCACTTGTATTTCTGTATGTGATAAAAACATCTGACAAACACACATAAAAACCAGAGGGCAACAGATCATGTGAAAATATAATATTTGTGTCATTCTCAAAACTTTTGGCCATGACTGTACATGACTAATAAGGGGGTGAACTTCAATATCTGGCAACCTGAGGCCTTAGAGGCTTTTCAAAAACTTTTGATTCAATCAGACCATACCAAACCCTTTGCCATTGAAGTTGATGCATCTGAGTACAGAGCAGGGGCTGTCCTCTCCCAGGAATCCGCTACCATGACTAACCTTTGCCCTTGTGCCTTCTTTTTGCGTAAATTCTCCTCTGGTGAGAGGAATTATGAAGCTGGGAATTAAGAGTTGTTGGCTATTAAGGGGACCTTCGAGGAGTGGTGCCACTTCTTCAAAGGTGCCCAACACCAAGTCACGGTCCATACTGATCATCAGCACCTCACCTTTTTAGAGAATACTAAAAGGTTGAACCCACATCAGGCATGCTGGGCATTATTTTTCATTCGCTTTAACTTTGTTGTTATATACAGATCAGGTACGAAGAATGTTAAAGCTGATGCGTTATATAGAAACTTTTGTGCCAGCAACTCACTTCGGGAGGATCCTCTACGCATTTTGCCCAAGGAGACTATTTTTTCATACTTGGCCACTGAGATTAAACTCCACCAGGATACTATACCTGCTAATTGTGCATTTTCTAAGATCTCTGTTCCCATTCAGTTTTGGCTATGATGATTATTGGAGTTACATGATTCCATTTTATCTGGGCATCCTAGAGTGTCTGGCACTAAGAGATTTATTTCTGGTGGCCTTCGTTGTCTCGAGATGTGGAAACCTAAGTGGCAGCTTGTGAGGTCCGTGCCCAGGCAAAAGTTTCCAGAACTGGTCCCCCTGGCACACTTTGTTCTCTACTGATGCCTGAGCATCCGTTGACCCATATCTCCATGGATTTTATGACTGATATTGTAAAACTGCATGGGTTACCTAAGACTATTGTTTCTTTTAGGGCGTTCAATTAGTTTCCCGATTCTGGAGAGCCCTGTTTAAGGCTCTGGGTATCACCCTGTCCTTCTCCTCTGCCTTCCACCCTTAGACTAATGGGCAGATGGAGAGGGTGAATCAAACGGTAACACAAAGCTCCATTGTTATGTATCTAATCAACAGGCAGACTAGGTAAATGTTGGAGATAAGGCATGGTTGTCCATCCGACATCTTCGCTTAAAAGTTCCCTTCAACAAACTTGCACTGTGATTTATGGATCCGTATGTTGTTCAAGAGGTGGTTAATCCAGTGTTCTACTGTCTAAAATTCCCCCCTTGTCTTCGTGTACATAACGTCTTTCATCGTTCACTCCTGAAAAGGTATATACCGTCTCTGACTTCCCCCTCTAAACCCCCTTCGTCAGTTAGTATAGAGAGTGAATTAGAGTATGAATCAGCCAGAATTTTAGATTCCTGCAGAGTTCAAAGTTCTCTGCGGTATTTCTCCACTGGAAGGTTTATGGTCCTGAGGAGAGATCTTGGGTTCCAGCTAAATTCATCCATGTGGAGTCCTTGATCAAGAATTCCATGAGTCTCACCCAGATAATCCCAGACCAGGGAAGGGTTCAGTGGCCCCTCATAAAAGGGGGGATACTGTCAGAACTCACTTTCCTGGTCAGCTTCCAGCCTGCAGGGTGCAACACTCTGCAGCTGTTGAATTTACAGGTTTGCGACCACACCTAGAGACACGCTCTGCTTCAAACTCCAGGATTGACAGACGTCCAGCCACTCTGGACAGGGGTGTGTTACACAGGTCAACAGGAGGACCAGGTGGCAGCACCAATAAGCTATGGGGGCAGTGTCCAGGCACCACATTTAAACTTCCTGGAATCCTTCTGCTGCCCCTGTGATATTTCTTGGCTACCTACAGTTTACTTATATTTGTTATCTTGCTTTTTTTGTGTACCGGACCTCTGCTTGTTTTCCTGACAATGGCTTGTACCTTGCTCCTATAATTGTCTCTGATCTCTGGCTTGTTTACTGGTTCCTCTCTTTGGTTTCAAATTTGTGGCTTGACCTTACTGATCCGTTGTGGTCCCGGAATGTCTGACACTTCTTTCCACCTGACGGCTCCAGCACCGTAGTAGCGCAGTGACTTTTGCTCAATTGGGGTCTGCCACTCAGGGCCGCCAACAGGAATTTCAGGGCCCCATACAGCTGAAGCACCTGGCCCCCCCCCCCGAAAACCCCACCCCCAAAACCCGATCCCCCGCCCCCCCCCAAAAAAAAAGGCCTTGGACATAAATTCCCATTTAACACTTAATACGTGGCAAAAAAACGTATTTGTTAAATACAAGTGAGCCCACACATCGCTGTTCACACATCATGACACAGGGCTAAATAGCCCCATCCTACCCCCCTCCACCCACTACAATATCCCCCACCCCCAATCAAACCCCCCTCCACCCACATACAATATCCCCCTCCCCCCCTATACAATATCCCCTCCCCCCACATACACTATCCCCCTCCACCTACATACACATCCCCTCCCCCACTACATTCCCCCTCCACCCACATAAAATTCCCCCCCCCCCAAATTTAAAATATCCCACCACCCACATACACTATCCCCCTCCCCCCCCAAATACAAATCCCCCACCACCCACATACAATATCCCCCCCCCCCCCCAAACAATATCCCCCGCCCCCCACATACAAACCCCCCCTCCACCCAATACATATCCCCCTCCACCCACTTAAATATCCACCCCCACCCCATACAATATCCCCCCCCACCCGCAACAATATCCCCCTCCACCGCAACAATATCCCCCTCCACCCTACAACCCCCCCCCCACCCCATACAATATCCCCCTCCACCCACATACAAATCCCCCGCCCACCCAAACAATTCCCCCCCACCCACTACAAACCCCCCTCCCCCCACAAACAACTACCCCTCCCCCCACCTACAATACCCACCCCCAAAAAAAATACAACCACCCCCACCCACATACAATATCCCCCCCCAAACCCCCACATCAATATCCCCCTCCGCCCACAAACATTATCCCCCCCCACCCACATCAATTTCCCCTCCTTTTTTTCCCCCTTTGGTCACGCCCCCTCCCCCCCTTCTAAAATAAACACCACAAAAAAAAGTAAGTGACCTCCTAACCCCAGCTAGGTATAACTTACAACACCGCCCCCAGAACCACATGGGGTCCGACACCAGTCGGGTAAAACCTACAACACCCCCCAAAAAGAAACCACTAGAGGTGACCCCACCGGGTAAACCCCAAACCGCCATTGAGACCACATAGAGGTCGACCCAGTCGGTAAACCTACAACACCACCAATAGAGACCACATAGGGTCAGACACCACTCGGAAAAACCCTAAACACCCCCATAAGGCCAAAAGAGGTCAGCACCATCGGGTTAACCTACAACATCCCCCTATAGGATCCTAGAGGTCAGACAACAGCTCAGGAAACCTACAACACGCCTTAAGACCACATAAGGTCAGACAAAAAGCTCGGGGTATAACCAAAAAACATCCCCATATGAGCCCAATAGGGTCAAAAAACCCGCCCCGGTTTCCTTACAGTGAATACGCACTGATCCAAATTTAAAACAAAAAACCCCTAAAAATCAGGACTCCCCCGGAGAGTCCTATCTGGGGTTGTTCCTTCTTTGAGTCGTTCTTTTCCCTTTTTTCTTCTGCATCTTTTTTCCACACCCCCATGGGGATTTCCCCGGGCCACAACTCACCCTGCAGAAATTACACAAAATATCTTAAAAACCCCAAATTTTAAAGATTTTTTTATATCCCCCTCTGACAAAATTCCCAGGGTGGGGAGCGGGGTAAAACCATAACTTAAGGCCTGTTCCGGGGGTTGGAGGGGGGGGGAGGACAAAACCCCCTGGAGAAAATGCTAAGCTATGGGCGCCCCCTAAAAATTTAATTTCCCAGGTAGGTGGCAAAGGGGAAAAGGCCCCGGTAATTTAGTAGGCCCATTTGGTGGGGGGTAACCCCCGCCGGAAAATTTGGGTGGGCCCACCCCAGGTGGTTTGGGGGGTACCTAGCCAGGCCCCTTTTTAGTTTGTGGGCGGTCGGGCCCCCCCTTTGGGGGTTAGGGGGAGTCAGGGCCCCCCTTTTGGGGGGGTTAGGTGGAGTCGGGCCCCCTTTAGAGGTTAGGTAATCGGGGCCCCTCTTCGGGGGTTGGGTGGAGTCGGGCCTCCTTCAGGGGTTAGGTGGAGTCGGGGCCCCCCTTTGGGGTTAGGTGGCAGGGCCCTCTTCGGGGTTAGGTGGAGCAGGCCCCCCCTTTAGGGGTTAGGGGGGTCAGGGCCCCTTTTAGGGGTTAGTGGAGTCGGGGCCCCCTTTTAGAGGTTGGGGTGGGTGGGCCCCCTTTTAAAGGGTTGGGGGAGGGGGGGCCCCCTTTACATTATTAGAGTCGGGCCCCCTTTAAAAAGGGCACCGGGCCCCCTTTTAGATATAGGCACCAGGGACCCCTTTAGGATAGGAAAGCGCCGGGGACCCCCTTTAGGGGCGGGCCCCCGGGGGCCCCCCCTTTGTGATAGGAGTCGGGGCCCCCCTTTAGGAAGGCAGTAGGGCCCCTTTAGTGATGGGCAGCGTCGGGCCCCCCTTTAGTGATGGGCTTCAGGCCCCCCTTTTAGGATGCAGCGCCGGGGACCCCCTTTAGTGTAGGCAGCGCCAGGCCCCCCTTTATGATGGGCGCGCCAAAGGCCCCCCTTTTATGATGGGCATCAGGCCCCCCTTTAAGATGGGCAGCCCCAGGGACCCCCTTTAGTGATAGGAGCGCCAGGGACCCCCTTTTTTAAAAGGCATCGGGCCCCCCTTTGTGATGGGCAGTCCAGGACCCCTTTATGTTGGGGCATCAGGACCCCCTTTAGTGATAGGCACCCCAGGGACCCCCTTTAGTGAAAGGCAGCACCGGGACCCCCTTTGAGAAGGACCCCCAGGGACCCCCTTTATGATAGGCGAACCAGGACCCCCTTTAGTATAGGCCGCCGGGGGACCCCTTTGTGATGGCAGCACCGGGGCCCCCCTTTTGTGATAGGCGCCAGGGACCCCCTTTAGTGATAGGCAGCGCCAGGGCCCCCTTTAGGATAGGCAGCGCCGGGGCCACCTTTAGTGGAAGGCATCAGGGCCCCCCCTTTAGTGAACAGTCCAGGGCCCCCTTTATGATAGGCGCGCCAGGAACCCCCCTTTAATGACGGCAGTCGGGCCCCCCTTTAGGATAGGCAGCCCCGGGACCCCCTTTGTGATAGGCAGTCAGGACCCCCTTTAGAGTAGGCACGCCGGGACCCCCTTTAGTGATAGGAAGTGGGACCCCCTTTTGGATAGGCCGCCGGGACCCCCTTTAGTGATGGGAAGCAGGCCCCCCTTTGTTTGGGGCAGGGCCAGGGCCCCCCCTTTAGTGATGGGAAGTCGGGCCCCCCTTTAGTGTGGCAGCGCCGGGGACCCTTTAGGGGCAGCGCCGGGGGGGGGGGGGAACCCCCTTTAGTGTAGGCAGCGCCAGGGACCCCCTTTAGTGATAGGAAGTCAGGCCCCTTTTTAGTATGGGCACCCCAGGACCCCTTTAGTGTAGGAAGTCGGGCCCCCCTTTGGTGGACCCCAGGGACCCCTTTTTATGATGGGAAAGTCGGGGCCCCCCCTTTAGGATGGCATCAGGCCCCCTTAAGATGGGCAGTGGGGGCCCCCCGTTCGTGATAGGCAGCGCCGGGCCCCCCCCTTAGAGATAGGCAGCGGGGGCCCCCTTTGTGATAGGCAGTCAGGGCCCCCTTTTGTGTAGGCAGCGGGGCCCCTTTATGATGGGCAGGCCAGGGCCCCCTTTAAAGGGGATAGGAGTGGGGCCCCTTTATGATAGGGCAGTGGGCCCCCCTTTAGGGATAGGCATCGGACCCCTTTAGTGATAGGCAGCGCCAGGGACCCCCCTTAAAAAGATGGGCATCGGGGCCCCCCTTTAGTAATAGGCAGTAGGGCCCCCTTTAGTATAGGCAGTCACGCCCCCCTTTTGTGATGGCAGCGCCGGGGGGACCCCCTTTGGATGGGCAGTCAGGACCCCCTTTAGTGATGGGCGCGCAGGGCCCCCCCTTAAGATAGGCAGTGGGCCCCCCCTTTTAGTATGGGCAGCGCCAGGGCCCCCCCTTTAGAGTGCAGTCGGGGCCCCTTTGTGAAGGCGCAGTGCCCTCTAGTTATTAAAAAAAACAAATCAATCACTTACCTGAGTCTCGTCCTCCCGCTCCGAGCTGCCGCCGGTCCTGCTCAACTGCATAGGCGGCGGGGGGGAAGTGACGTCACCGCCCGCCTACGTCAGAGTGGGGCCCCCCGGGCAGGCTGGGGCCCTAAGCGTTCAGCCTGCCAGGGAGATCGGGGAGCGCAGCGCTAGGGCGCTGTGCCCGCTAAGCCGCGCAGCCCCGGGATGGGGACATTAGGGCCCCCGTTTCCCCCCCCGGTCTCGGGGCCCCGGGACGCAGGACCGGGGGTGCAGAGGGGGCCGGCGCGCGGCCGGGCCCGGGGGGGCGCGGCCGCTCCCGGGGCCCCCGCAACTCGGGGCCCACACGTGGGCCAGGCGGGGGGGTTCGGGGGCCGCCGCCGCCGGGCCCTGCTCTGCCCGTTTTGGAATAAGGGGCCCGCTTGCCGCGGGCCCCCTTACCACGGGCCCCATAGGGAGTCCGGTTTTCCCCCTGTATTGGGGGCCCCGCTGCCCCCCTTAGGGGAATATCAGTAGGGAAGGACTGGTTGGGGTTTCCCGTTAGGGCTCACTGTACCTCCCTTGGAATTTTAAAACCTGCCAAACATAAAAGCGGTTTTGGGACCTAATTTTTTTTTCATTCCTGTAAGTTGGTGTAATTTTTCAGCATTTTAAAAGTAATACAAAAAGACTTTTTTTTTCCTCCTATGACCAAATTATTGATTTTCTTAGAAGCCCAAAATAGACTGGGTTGGATTACTAAAACTATTCTTCCTGAAAAAGAAAACAAAGGATCCAAATTGATTTTCAATACCACAAAGTGAGAAAACCCCTCCTTTTGTAAAATTGTATTTTTCTTTTCATGGTGCAACACTGAAGATATGACACTTTAATATAATGTAAAGTAGTCTGTGTACAGCTTTTATAACAATTTGGTGAGCGCTCAAAATAACTCAACACATAGCTATTAATGTCTAAACCGCTGACAACAAAAGTACACCCCTAAAAGAAAAATGGGAAAAAATTGTGCCCAATTTCCCATTGTCTCTCCACGGTGTCATGTGATTAAAAAAGTATTACAAGGCCCCCAGGGGGAAAAGGGGGGAGGTGTTTTTAAACGGTGTTATTGCCTCACAATCTCTAATACTGGGCACTGGAAGTTCAAAAGGGACCCCAAGGCAAAGAACGTTGAGATCTGAAAAAAAGGGAAGCTCTTCACATAAAGTTTGGCCTAAGCTAAAAAGATTCCAACACCCTGAAACTGGGGCGCAGCTGGTGGCCAAAAATCATCGTGGTTTTAAAAAGACATGTTCCCCCAGAAAGGGCCCACCAGGTCGTCCCAAAGAATTGAGTGATGGGTCAGCTCATATCCAGAATTGTCTCTTCAAAATAGAATAAGGCTGCCAAAGTGATGAGGATTTGTTTAATTTCGTCATCGTTTTGTAGTCGTCCGTTACGGGGATTTTCGATTCATAACCCATTATCGCCGATGACCATTAAAATTATGGGAGGGAACAACACCTTTATTTTACACCAAAACAGGGGTGGAGAAACTGGAAATTTTAAATCCACAACCCGTCAAATGGATACGTGCT
>JAODAL010037320.1:0-40561 GCA_025379985.1 Phyllomedusa bahiana
TCAAACCTTTGACCAGGATAATATCAAAAGAGCAATGTTTTGGGGATGTCTCGAATGACTGTTTCCTACATGTTGAAAGCTTATCATTATAGTGAGAAAACCCCTTCAAGGGCACCAGAAGGAGAAAGCATGGCAGAGCCCCTTTAAGGAAGACAGTCCAGTTGCAAAAAATAAGAGGCCAATCTAGCTGTGGTGTTGTAAGGCAGAGAGTGTGCAGAATTACAACGTGTGCTGAGATACAACCAATGGGCAGAGGATGAAACAAGTCTGCAAAGTTTTCTGGTTTGATTGGAACTTGTAAAGAGCTTTTGTAAACTTCAGCCTTGCTGCTCAGTCCCCAGTGGCTCAATCATGACCTTTCCAGGGTAGAAGAGGTAACGTAGCCCAGAATAACCAGGTGTCAATCACAGGGCGAGATTCATGAGCTATCACCATCCAGCCCATTATTTCTGGGATCCTACAACCTAGTCCTAATTGAGGGTAATAGCCAAGCAAATTTGCATTGACATTTTCGAGTTCTTTCTCCTCTCGTCTTTGATTTTTTCTCCCATGAAGAACACGATGATTATTGTGTTTATTCTTTTTTTCCTGGGAGTTTCATGAAATATTCATGAAGCCCTCGGTATCTTCTAGAGCGCAGCACCATACTGTGATCCCGCAGTGTTGAAAGGAGCCTTGAAGGATGAGACGACTTCCCAGGAACTCTCGGCTTCGAGGATGGAGTTTGGTTGGTTCAGATGCCGTATACTCTGCGCTACGGCTTCTACAAACAGATGTTACTCCGAGGATCTGACACCGGACGGCAAATGAGAGGATTCCAATTAAACAGAAAATAATCAGCTCCTAATTCTCTCATTTACATAATGACTGAAGATGAAGAAGACGCCTCTCATTATTAATTACACCACGTTTGGACTCATTTCAGAAGGATCCCTCTAATGTGACCTCAAAGCAGCACAACAACCCCATTGATGGCTCCATGATGACGTAGGACATGTTTAACCAGTTCCAGACCAGGATGCTCAAATGTGTCCTCAATGCAACAGAATAACCCCATTGATGGCTCCATGATGACAAAGGGCATGTTTAATCAGTTCCTGACTGCGCTGGTTCCGGGGTATCCCTCAAATATGACCTCAAAGTAGCATAACAACCCCATTGGTGGTTCCATGATGACTAACTGGGCTGCTTCAGTGAGATCCCTCAAATATAACCTCAAAGTAACATAACAACCTCTTTGATGGCTCCATGATGACGTATGACATGTTTAACCAGTTCCAGACCAGGATGCTCAAATGTGTCCTCAAAGCAACATAACAACCCCATTGATGGCTCCATGATGACAAAAGGCATGTTTAACCAGTTCCAGACCGGGATGCTCAAATGTGTCCTCAAAGCAACAGAACGACCCCATTGATGGTTCCATAATGACAAAGGGCATGTTTAACCCATTCCTAAGTGGGATGTTTCAGTGAGATCCCTCAAATATGTCCTCAAAGTAGCATAACAACCTCATTGATGGCTCCATGATGACGTAGGACATGTTTAACCAGATCCAGACCGGGATGCTCAAATGTGTCCTCAAAGCAACAGAATGACCCCATTGATGGCTCCATGATGACATAGGGCATGTTTTACCAGTTCCTGACCAAGATGCTCAAATGTGTCCTCAAAGCAAGGAGACAACCCCACTGATGGCTTCTCAATGACTTAAGACTTGATTAACCCCATCCTGCCTGAGCACTCCCCCTCTTCCTGAGCACCTCATGTTCAGAAAGTTCCTCAAGTGTGACCTCAAGGCATCATAATGACCTCATCTATCGTTGGTTCCCATGATGACATTTAACATGTTTAACCTTTTCCAGACCAGGATGCTCAAATGTATCCTCAAAGCCACAGAACGACCCCATTGATAGCTCCATGATGACGTAGGACATGTTTAACCAGTTCCAGACCGGGATGCTCAAATGTGATCTCAAAGCAACAGAATAGGGACCCCATTGAATGGCTCCATGATGAGACAAAAAGGGCATGTTTTAACCATGGTTGCAGACCAGAAATGCTCAAAATGTGTCCTCAAAACACAGAAAAAAAAAATTTTAACCTTCATTGTGCAGGTTTCCCCATGATGAAAAGGGCATGCTTTAACCCCCTCCCGACTGGGCTGCAGTCAGTGAGAATCCCCTCAAAAATGACCTCAAAGTAACATAACAACCCCATTGATGGCTCCATGATGACAAAGGGCATGTTTAACCAGTTGCAGACCAGAATGCTCAAATGTGTCCTCAAAACAACAGAATTAACTCATTGATGGTTCCATGATGACAAAGGGCATGTTTAACCCATTCCCGACTGGGCTGCTTCAGTGAGATCCCTCAAAAATGACCTCAAAGTAGCATAACAACCCCATTGATGGCTCCATGATGACGTAGGACATGTTTTACCAGTTCCTGACCAGGATGCTCAATGTGTTCCTGATAACAACATAATTAACTCATATGTGGTTCCCATGAGACAAAGTGCATGTTTAATAAACACCCATCCTGACCTGGGCTGCTGTCAAGTGAGATCCCTCAAAAATGACCTCAAAGTAGCATAACAACCCCATTGATGGCTCCATGATGACGTAGGACATGTTTTACCAGTTCCTGACCAGGATGCTCAAATGTGTCCTCAGAGCAAGGAAACAACCCCACTGATGGCTTCTTAATGACTTAAGACTTGATTAACCCCATCCTGCCTGAGCACTCTCCCTCTTCCTGACCTCCTAATTTCAGAAAGTTTCCTCAAATGTGACCTCAAAACATCATAATGACTTCATCAATGGTTCCATGATGATGAAGAAACATGTTTAACCAGTTCCTGACCAGACTGTCGTTCAGTAAGGTCCTTCAAATTTATCCTAAGAACACAACCAATCTATTGATGGATCCTCGATGACTTAGGACTTGATTAACCCCTTCCCTCTGCCTGGGAAACTCGCCACCCCTTCCTCCTGACCAGGCTAATTTAAAAAAGATCCCTCAAACGAGACCTCAAATGGCCCCATTTAGGGCTCCATGATGTCATTCACCCTCTTCCTGACAAGGCTCATTTCAGGAGGACCTCTCAAAGCAACACAACTACCCTATTGATGGTTGCGGAATTAATTAACCCCTTCTTGTCACAGCGACTTTTGACGAGGACATCCTACTAAGAGTTTTTTTTTTCCCATCATCCTAGTCGTAGGACTTTTTTTTGCCCTTAGATAGAACCAAAACTATTATTATTATTATTATTTTCATTATTAATAATAATAATCATAATAATAAAAATTGTAATCATGATTAATAAATGATTACAATTGTTTTATACAACAATTACACATTTTTAAAAATTTTTACAATGATACTAAAAAATTGTCATCAACACCAAATGTGGAGGCACCTAACCCCAGAGATTAATATATAATTATAACATGACTAGGAAGCAATATCCCCTTAAGCACCAGGACTAAATAACCAGCTACATCTCTGTTTTTTCTTGTCGTGTTTCAGCGGCCACAACTTTCTTAAATTTTCAGTGATGCAGCTTTGTGAGGCCTTGTTTAATGAGGGAGAAGTAACTTTTTGCCTCCCCAATGTAAAATAGATACAAATTGATTGCACCAGCAGAATAGTGAGTGCAGCTCTGGAGGATAATACAGGATGTAACTTAAGATCAGCACAGGATTATGTATGCACCAATGACTGCACCAGCAGAATAGTGAGTACAGCTGTGGAGGATAATACAGGATGTAACTCAGGATCAGTACAGGTTAAGTAATGTATGTACAGTGACTGCACCAGCAAGGAAGACCTCAATGCTATGAACTTGGGTGAGTGTGGCCCTTCCATAGCTAAGAGAAAGCTGAGTGCTCCGGGGCAGAAACTGACCCGGCTGACCAAGGCTGCGGTGTTCAGAGGACCCGAGAGTCTGTTTCCACCTATGGCTCCGGGGTCATGAGTAGTGTTGAGCGATTTCGTTGGCTATCGAGATCGATCGATAGTCGATAGTCGGCCGCTATAGATAAGGTTTTTCGATAGTGAGCATCGATTATGCGCGATGACCATTAAAGTCTATGGGAGAGCAACAACACCTTCATTATTACACCCAAATAAGGCTGGAGAAGCTGAAATTAACATCCACAACAGTCAAATGGATACGTGCTACATCTTAGGCAACACACTTAGGTTATAAAAGTCACAGAAAAAAAGTCACAGAGCAATTACTATCCCTGTCTTGTACCACAGCCTGACCCTTAAACCTGCATCACCCACAAATTAAAAGTGCCCAGAAGGCAGTATGATTTGAACCATCATGTTACTTGAACTGGACATTGAATATCCCTGTCCTGGAACGCAGCATGAGCCCCAAACCTGCATGACCCCCACATTTAAAAAGTGCCGCAAAAAGGAGTCTTTCAACCACCATTTTAGTTGAACTGGACATTGACTATACCTGTCCTGGGCCACAGCATGAGCCCCAAACCTGCATGACCCCCACATTTAAAAGTGCCGGAAAAAGGAGTCTTTCAACCACCATTTTAGTTTCACTGGACATTGACTATACCTGTCCTGGGCCACAGCATGAGCCCCAAACCTGCATGACCCCCACATTTAAAAAGTGCCGGAAAAAGGAGTCTTTCAACCACCATTTTAGTTTCACTGGACATTGACTATACCTGTCCTGGGCCACAGCATGAGCCCCAAACCTGCATGACCCCCACATTTAAAAAGTGCCGGAAAAGGAGTCTTTCAACCACCATTTTAGTTGAACTGGACATTGACTATACCTGTCATGGGCCACAGCATGACCCAGGGCCGGAGTTACAGTGAGAGCCCAGGCTGGCGTCCGTCATCTATTAACACGCAGGTTAAAATGCCCTGATGACGCAGCAACGAAAACTGTCGTGCTGAAGCAGAGTGCGGAAGCGGAAGTGTGAGAACTCCAGCCTTCCTCTGTACACAGTCAATACCTGGGTAGCACTTGCCCCTCCGTATGAGTGTGGACCAATTGAGCTTCACTTGGAAATACTGACAACGCCAACAAAAAAACAAAATAATTGATAGGTAGAACCAAAACTTAAATACTAACGCCAAAAAAGCAAACCAACAACCTATCCACATAAAACCAAATCATTTTATTAAAGAAAACTAATAAAAACAACACAATGAAATGCACAAAAAAATAACTAGAAAGGTGACATGCAAAGGACACACAACTACTACCACCCAGGTACTGACATGCTAATAAATTATACAATGATAATAATACATAACTATAAATCAATGCTAAATCAATAGTAAAAATAAGAGTATACAGACCCGGAGGTAGCACCACACACAACCCCAACGTACGTTCTTCCAACCCTTGGCTTCGTCTTCCAACCCTTGACGAAGCCAAGGGTTGGAAGAAACGTACGTTGGGGTTGTGTGTGGTGCTACCTCCGGGTCTGTATGCTCTTATTTTTACTATTGATTTAGCATTGATTTATAGTTATGTATTATTATCATTGTATAATTTATTAGCATGTCAGTACCTGGGTGGTAGTAGTTGTGTGTCCTTTGCATGTCACCTTTCTAGTTATTTTTTGTGCATTTCATTGTGTTGTTTTTATTAGTTTTCTTTAATAAAATGATTTGGTTTTATGTGGATAGGTTGTTGGTTTGCTTTTTTGGCGTTAGTACTTGGAAATACTGGTGGTTAACGCTCCTGTTACACCCAGGTGCCCTTTATCTTGGCATTCTTTTTCTCATTTTACTCAACGTGCTGGAGGAAATGGTCTCTGTACTTTGTTCTCTGTCCGTGCTCCATACTCCATGTCCTCTGAATAACCTACATCTGGTCAAGTTTTCCTGTACCTCCCTTGTACAATTCAGAGGAATTTTTTTAACAGCTATTTTGTACATGCAAGTTTTTTAGTACTTTAATTATAGAAAACACATTTTTAAAATAGGATGGAATCCCACCATGTCTTTGTTTCTCTTTTTTTCATTGTATTAAATGGGTTGTCTCAATACAGGGATTGATAGCTATGTTAAAGATCTTGTAAAAACAAGTCATTTTGCAATATGTGTCCATTAACAGTGTCCTACCTATTCCTGTTTCTGACAGCACCATCACCCTTGAGCCACTCTTGACAATTGTGAAGAACAAATGTCTGTTAGAAACAACATTTTTAGAATAGGACCTGTAGTATAGCTGCATGTCACAGCAAAATGCCCCCAAAAATTCAAAGCATGACCGTTGAGCCACTTGGTCAATTGTGAAGAACAAATGTCTGTTAGAAACAACATTTTTTAGAATAGGACCTGTAGTATTGCTTCATTTCAAAGCAGCATGACCCAAAAAATTATAAAAATGACTTCTCAGCCACTGTTAAAAATTGTGAGGGAGAAATGCCACTTAGAAGCCACATTTCTGTTACAAAGGACCATGATTATTGCTGTATCTCACAGCTACATGACCCCAAAAAATTATAAATATGACTTCTCAGCCACTATTAAAAATTGTGTTGGAGAAATGCCACTTAGAAGCCACATTTCTGTTCCAAAGGACCATAATTATAGCTGTATCTCACAGCAACATGACCCCAAAAAATTACAAATATGACTTCTCAGCCACTATTAAAAATTGTGAGGGAGAAATGCCACTTAGAAGTCACATTTCTGTTCCAAAGGACCATGATTATTGCTGTATCTCACAGCAACATGACCTCAAAACCATTGACAATGCGAAAACTTCTTAAGATAAAGTGAGTAAATGGAATACGGTGTTGTCATGAAATCTTGCTGTCTTTTACAGTCTCCTCACAGCAAAACCAGCAAAATGAACTGTTGGGAAAAGAGAATAAAAATTGCAGTAAGAAATGATCATTTTAAAAAAAAGTTTTCAAGAGGTTCTGTTTGAAAAGGAATGTGAAGTAGACTGGCAACTAATCGGTGACCTCGGCAATTGGGGCCACAACATCATCAGAGATCCATGCCTGATTCATCTTGATGAAAGTCAAACGATCCACATTATCTGGGGAAAGCCGGATGCGTATGTCTGTAATGACTCCTCCAGCTGTGCTGAAGGTCCGCTCAGATCTGACGCTGGCTGCTGGGCAGGACAACACCTCTATGGCGTGACGAGCCAGCTCGGGCCATTCGTCCAGTTTGGATCCCCAGAAGTCTATTGGGAACACATACAAAAACATCTGTGTTGAGACGCAGATAGTCGTGCACCATGATCTTAAGCTGATCTCTGTGTGTTGGATGTGTGCCCTGCAGTGCATGCGTTGGTGAGGTGGTAAACAAAGATTGCCAGAGGTCACCCATTAGGCTTCTGCCACCTTGCCTGCTGCTGCCGCTACGCCTACTTGGCACTCTACTGCTGTCACGTCGCTGATGTTGTTCCACCGTGACATTTGGGGAACGTGAAGCAGACGCAACAGATGTCTCCAGTTGATCAATCAGCAAGGTCTCCATTTCCTGCATTTACTCTCTATTTGGGTGGGTGGAAGGAAAGTGCTGATTTTTGTTTTGTACCGGGGATCCAGGAGGGTGGCCACCCAGTAACTGTTGTTCATTTTGATGGCCTTAATACGAGGATCATGTTGGAGGAAATGGAGCATCCAAGCACTCATGTGAGAGATGGAGCCTTGATTTCCCAAGCCTCTGGGTCGAGGGGCACTAGCAAACTGATCTTCCTCATCTTCCTCCTCCGCCTCAAATTCGCGCCAACCTCTTTCCAAGGCAGGGACGTCGGTAACACGGTGTCTAGGAATACCTCCTCCTCCTCCTCCGCTGCCTCCGGCACAGCTTCAACACAGCCCTGACTTGCCTGAGATGATGCACCCTGAGAGCTGATGCGCCACCTTGCACTAGCTCTGGACCCCGAACCACTGCCTAATGAAGACAGATGAAATTGTGAAACTGTCGGGCCTTGTGGATTTGACGGAGAGAAAGGCTCCGTGTCCGCATCTGTGTCCGTCTCCTCCTCCGTCGCTGGCGGGATCTGTTGTTTCAGAGTGTCCAACGATCGTTCCAGAACTAAGATCACCACAATGCTCATGCTGACAAGGGCATTGTCCGCACTGACCATTTTGGTGGCTTCTTCAAAACTGGCAAGGATGGTGCAGAGCTCTTTCACCTGCCTCCACTCTTGGTGGTTCAACACCCCGAGGTCCGTACCGCTGCTTGTCAGGCCATGTGTCCCCTGTACTGCGTAATGGCATTGCGCTGCTGCCACAATCGCTGGAGCATGTGGAGGGTGGAATTCCAGCGTGTTGCCATGTCAACAATGAGACGGTTGACGGGGAGGCCGAGCTGACGCTGCAACGCAGCCAGGCGGGACGAAGCAGGGTGCGAACGGCGGAAGTGCGAACTCAGACCTCGAGCCTTCTTCAGCAGGCAGTCCAGACCCGGGTAGCTCTTTAGAAATTTCTGGACGACAAGGTTCATGACATGTGCCAGGCAAGGGATGTGCTCCAGCCTACCGATCTTAAGGGCGGCCAGCAGATTTCGCCCGTTATCGCACACCACCTTGCCTGGCACAAGGTTCTTGTCACCCAGCCAGCGCTCGGTCTCGTTGCTTAGAGCCGTCCACAGCTCCTGACCTGTGTGTGGACGGTCTCCAAGGCAGATTAATTTCAACACGGCCCGGTGTCTCTGGGCACGTGATGCCACCAGAGGACCTTGGGGGAAAGAGCCCTGCACCATCCCTGCGGTTTTGAAGAGCGTGCGCTGAGCCTGAAAGCCATCGTCACCCCCAGAGACATCCACCCAGCTCACCCAGTGAGCTGTCACAGAGATATAGCGGCCTTGGCCGTGCTTACTAGTCCATGTGTCGGTGGTGAGATGGACTTTTCCGGACACAGATGCAGACAACGCGCTTGAAATTTTAGATGACACGTGGCTGGCCAGGGCAGGGACGGCTTTTCTGGCAAAGAAATGCCTGCTCGGCATCTGGTATTGGGGCAAGCGAGGGCCATGACGTGGCGGAACCCATCTGTGTCCACCAGACGGAAAGGCAACATTTCCAAGGCCAAAAGCCTGGCAATTCCGACATTCAGGCTTTTGGCTTTGGGATGGTTTGGGTTAAAGTGTTTCTTCTGCTCCCAAACCTGGAAGACAGAAGGCTGGCTGCTAGACTGGCCGCTGTACGGCGTGCAGGTCGTCAAACTGGCGGAAGGAAAGGGGTAGGATGGGTCTCTGGTGGTGCTGGTGGTACTCGGGCGACAGTGGAGGCTGAAGCGGAGGCTGATCCCTGATCATGACTCTGAGAGACATGGCAGCTGAGGAACGCTTGGTGGTGGGAGGAGGAGGAGGCGGAGACAGAGGGTGTGACAGTGGTTGGAGGCCCGGCGTCGGTCTGGCCTTTTTTGGCCGTGTTCCCTCCATTTCAACTCATGCATTCGCTGCATGTGACTAACATGTTGGTGGTGGTTAACCACTTAAGGGTTTTTGCCTCTACTTATGCGTTTACGGCAAAGGCGCATATGACATCGCTGGGGAATCAGAGGCTTGCTCAAAGAAGGCCAGGCTTGAGAGTCCTGACCTTTTTGATGGCGATAAGTGAGGAGCGGGGTTTGCGCTGACCGTGGCTGGCGGAATCATATCAGCGGACTTCTGCGACCGCCCTCTCCCTTTTGTGGCGGGACCCGTATTGACACTACCCCATCGTCTTCCTCCTCGTCCACTGATGAAGCGCTCGCAAGCAAATTCTGCGGAAAAGACCAGGATGGATCCGCAATGTCATCATCATCATCATCATCAACACAGGTGACTTGGTCGTCCTGACTTTCTGCATCCAGAAGCTGCGGGCTACAAGCAAGGGGCACTGCAAGGCGTTGCCGACCGCCCGGGATTTTTGCCGATTGACCGGCTTCCTTCACCTCCTCTGATGGCATCAGTAACTGGGCGTCAGAGCAGACTAAATCATCCTCTTGATCTTTTAACATGCCTTCTGACCCCAACCGCATTTTGTCATCAAAGAGGTCTTCAGACAATGGATTATCCACAGTGGTGGGTACACGAGTTGACATTTGGGCTGCTTCATGTTGGACGGATGCTGATGATGCTGATGACGACATTTGTGGCCGTGACTGCGAGGACGAGGAGGTAAGACTGCTAGATGCAGGTTGCATTAACCACTGAAGGACAGATTGGCGACGATGTTCGTTACTTAGATTCACAGGGCCCTGACCCAGCGATGACAGGCCTGACGGTCCTGCAACTGACGATCCGCTGGCATGCGTGTTGTCGCCAGCACTGGAAGGAGCACCTTCTCTCGTACCTCTACCTCCATGTGCTACCCCCCTCTTTGCTTGCTTACCACCTGCATTTCGCTCCATGTTCAGAAATATAAAAATTTGAGAAGGTATGGAATAGTTTTGGAAAGTCTCTTATTAAAAGACGGCAAATCACAGCTATTCTCAAATACCTCTAATCAAAACAAAATTGCTGGATTCAAATTTAACTGCAAGGTGTCTATCAACAAATATGGACTGGGCAAAAGTCCAAAAAACACGTATCTGTTATGTTTTGGTATAATAAACGGTATTTTTTGCACCTTTCAATTCACCTGTGGTGAATATAGAATTGCTGTTTTAAGATTTACGTAGATGCTGCGTCAATGAACAGTGCTGGGTGCGCAAAAGTCAAAAAACAGTAACTGTTATGTTTTGATATAATAAACGGTATTTTTTGCACCTTTCAATTCACCTGTGGTTAATATAGAATTGCTGTTTTAAGATTTACGTAGATGCTGCGTCAATGAACAGTGCTGGGTGCGCAAAAGTCAAAAAACACGTAACTGTGATGTTTTCGTACGATACACGGTATTTTTGGCAACAAACAACCTGTGCTGACTACAAGATTGCTGGTTTGTAATTTAAGTGCAAGGTGGATATATCAACAGTCACAGGTGTAATGGGTAAAATTGAACACCTATCTGAAATGTATACTGATAATAAAAGTGGAGTTTTGCAGCTAACAAAGAGACCTGCAGTTACTAGAAATGATGTTTATCCAATATAAGTTCAGGCTGCCCAATATCCAGGAAATATTTCAATAGCAAACTGTTAATAATAAAGATATTCCACTACAATGTCTACACTAAGTCTTGGTGAACTTTATCCAGTGTTCTTTATAGATAGAGCTTGTCTGTGTTCGCCCGCGGCCCCCCCCCCCCCCCGCTCCCACCGCCGTGAATTTACAGCGGTAGATGCTGCTTTAAAATTCTCTAGCTAACTACATAAAATGTTCAAATCTCTAATCTAACTAAATTGGAAGGATCACAGCTAATAGTAGAGGTTTCTCTGTGCAGAAATAGACTAATTTCGGTGAGCTGTTTGGCCACAGACAGAGCCCAGGTCCTTTCCCTATGAGACCCTGAGAGACACTGAGGCTGAAACAGGGAAACGCTGTTCTATGTAAAACGAGGTCATGTGATTTTTCCAGCCAATCGCAACCATACACATCCCAGTCATGACGTCGCACACACATCTCACCCTGCTCTATTCTGTAATCTCATTTGCTGGCCGCCAAAATTACAGAAGCGCCGAAAAAGGCGCGATCTTAATAGATGATGCACAGATTTTAACCTTAATTATCCGCATGATCTGGAAATTTCGATCACCATAAAAACCTTGCCGATTTCAACTTTGTCGATAAAAATCGCTCAACACTAGTGATGAGCCACTTCCTTGAGTATAAAGACGCGAGCAAGACTCTGAGGAGGCTCTGGGAGGAGTTATGTGGTGTGAGGGCCCGGGTTGAAATGGCCCCAAAAGGACGAAGAAGGTGCTACAAAACCAAGTAATGCAGCTCCAAGCAGATATTTTTGAACTTGAAGAAAGGAGGACAATGCTGAGGAGAGAAGCGGTCACTTTAAGGTAAAACTTTTAAATGAGGACTGCTCCCAGAAGATGGTGAAGGAAGAGGAGAGAAAGTGGATGGGGCTGCGACTGCACAGCCAGGTGGAGGAATACCCAGCAGTGTGCTTCTGAGATGAGATGTCAGATGACACGACTGGGAGCAGTAAGAAGAAAGCAAAGAAATCTAAGCACCAGAGCAGGTAAAGTTCATGAAAACAACCTCCCCGGGAGGTCCCCCCCAGATCCTTTTTGGGGGCCCACTGACTTAAAGACCCCCATTTTTTCGGGCCCAGACCAAATGCCCCTGCAGGGGGACAGGGCGGGAGACGGGGGAAAATAAAAGTATCCAACAAGGGGGGGAAAGTTTCTGTCCCTTTGCCAGCAACAGGGAGCAAGAGGGGTGCAGTACTCGGCTGAAACCCCCCGGAAAATAAGGTAATGAGGGCAGTATTTTAAAATTTTAATTAACGATAAAAACTTGATCCCAAAATTTTTCATTTTGGGCAAAGACATTTATTAAATAAAATTTCCATAAAAAATTCCCCAGACAAAATTTAAAAAAATTTCAAACTGTGGTAAAAAAAAAGCAAGGGTAAAACTTAATTTAAATCCGGGTCCCGGAAAATTAAACTTTCCATCTTTTTGGCTTTTCACCCCCCGGGGCCCCGAGGTAAAAAAAGAGGAATTTTTTAGACATAAAACGAACCCTAGCAAAACCCGAAACGGGCAACTTTTTCAAAGGGGCAAACCCCCCCTTCTTTTCTCAACCTGTTCCCGAGTGTGCAGCCCCGTCCAAATTCAAACCCTCTCCTCTGTTTGCTCCGAGCGAGTGAATAGCCGTCCAAGGGAAATTTTTTAATACCGGGCCCCGCTAAACTTAAGTATAAAAATTGCTCTTTTTTTTTTACCACAGTTTAAATTTTTTTAAATTTTTTGCCCTGGAATTATAGGGAAAATTTAAAATGCCCTTTGCAATACAAAGGGTTTTTTGGATCAACCCTTGTTTACTTTTAAAAATTTTTAAGTGCATGAAAGCTGAGAAGGCAGCCTATATGAGAAAGGTTTGGAGCTAAATTTGGTTATACTATTAATAAAAACATTTAAAATTTGGGAAAATAAAAGGCAGAAACCCCTTGGAGGAAAAGAAATAAATGCCGATGCTGGAGGCTTTCCCTAAGGAAAAGGTGGGGCAGTTTGGGCTTTGGGGAATGGGCCGGGGTAAAGGGGGACTTGGTGGCCCCCAAACCCTGCTGATGAGGGCCGGGCCCTTTTCGGGGTTTAGAAAAAGGCATTTGGGAAACAAAAAACATTTTGTTTTTTCCCCAAAAAAGAATTTGAACTTGGCCCAAAAAAACCTTGGTTTTTGCATTGATGCAACGGGTCCAAAAAAGGGGACCCAAAGGAAAAAAAACACCAAGGGTTGCCAATGAATAAAAAGGGGGCACCCAAAAATTTGGGAAAAAAGGTACTGGAATGAACCCAGAAGGGGAAAGGACAAAGAGACGGGTTGGTTTGGTGGCTCCAAAGGGGGGGAAACCCCGGGGCTGCCTGGCCCCCCGTAAAATAACCCCCCTTTGGCTTTTTCCTTTTTTTGGGGCCCCTTTTTTGGCCCTGGTGCCCAGTTTTTGCTGAGGGAAACCCAATTTCATTTTTTTGGGCACCAAGCATACCAGTCCAGCCAGTATGATTGGGGGATGAATTTGGGGTAAATAAAAAGGAAGAAGGTGGTGGAAAAAAGTTTTTGTTAAAAAGGGTGTCAAGGGTTTGGGATCTGGTGTGATTTGGGGGTTTGGGGAAAGAAGGGGTTAGGCAAAGATCTTTTAAGTGAGGGTGGTTTGGATGAAAAGGAGGTTGGGTGGTGGGGGGCCCAACATTGAGTTGGAGGTGGGGGGCCTAGCCCCCGATGCCCCCCAAAGCTCCCCCCCCCTTTTCACTGTATAACAGTTAGGGCTAATGTCACAGCGGGATGGAAAAGGGTCCTCTTGTTTTCCCTTGCCCCGGGGGACGTATCTTTGCAGAGGGCATCTTTCTGGGGCTCAAAAAAAGAGGGAAAGAACAATAAAATGTAAGGGAAGGAGGTTGATCAAACCCCTTTTGATAGAGAGGCATGCCTCTCACCTTCCCCAAAGTAAAAAATTTTCAAAAACCAGGTTGTCTCTCCTCACAGGACGGGGGCCAGGGGTTTTCCCCAAAGGAAAATGTATTCCCGGGGGGGATTGTCAAGGGATACTTTTTTTCCGCCAAGTGAAAAAGGGGTTTGTTTTTCCTACTGAAGATGGGATTCAAGGCAGCATCATCTATGCCTTTTTTTCATCCCTATGGGTCCCCAAATGATTCCAATTTTTGGCTTTGTTCGGCCCGAGGGCTTGAGCTCCTCTGGCCCAAATTATGGGGTTGAAAAAAATGAGCCTAGCGGGAAAGGGCCCTTTGCCATCCGGCAGGGGTCTCATCAAAACTAAAATCAAAAGGGGACCGTTAAAAACCCGTAACAAGAAAAACTCCCCCTTGCTTGCCCCTGGGATGGGCTTGGCTGATACGGGGGGGTAGGGGAAGCCCCCCCAAAAAAAACAAAAAAGGGAGTTTTGCATCTGGTCGGGGACCGGACGTTTAGGGGCCCAAACTTGGGGTTTTTCAAGAAACATTGTTCCCCACACATCCCATTTGAAACCCTTTTCCCCAGAAGTTATCACACCCCAGTTTTTTTCCTCCCCAGGGTAACCAGGGGCTTGTAGTCACCCCAAGCGGGCGGGCCCCCCCAAACTTCATTTCCAGCTGCACCGGTTTACTTGGCACTGGGGGGGGAAATTTGGGGCCCAACTGGATCCTGTGGCGCAATTCAGAAAACCCCCTGGGGGTTGGTTATTTAGGTCACCCAAAAAGCGGGCCCCGGGGGCCCCCCCCATTTCGGTAAAAGCGGTCAATCCCCGGGAAACAAAAGCCACGGGGCGATTTTTGCTGGGGGAGCCCGGGGCAGGGGGGAAGGGACGGGGGGTGCCGTGGGGGAAAAGGTAAGCAAAAATCCCTGCTCAACAAGGCTTGTTTTTTTTCAGCTGAGTTTAAGCTGACATTTTGTTTTTGCAGGAGACCAGGCCGCAAGATTATACGGTCGTGTTCAAAAAAAAAAGGGGAAAGGTGCGCCGAGCTTCCTATTGGCCCTTTTCTTTAAGTCGAAATAGGGGGGAAATTTGGAGGTCCTTTTTAAACCAAAATCGGTAAAAAATTCCAAGGGGTTAAACGAATTAAAAATGGGGAGGTCCCTGATTTTGGAGTCCTCATTTTAAGGACATGAACCTCGTCAAATTTAACATCTATGGTGCCTAATCCAATTGGGGAGGGGAATTTTCCCCCTTTTTGAGGGATGGGCCCCCAATCTTTTTAAAAAGTAAGCAGGGGGTTTTTTTGGAGGGACTTTAATACGGTCTTTGGGGCCCCCGGGCCCGGGGAGGGTTCCCAAGAGACAAAGGGATTTATGACAGTGTTGAGCTGAATAGAAATAGCTATTGGGGGTTTCCCGGGGGGATGTCCACATCCGGCACACCCCAGGCAATGTGGGGTTCACCTTCTTTGGGGTTTAGTTGTAGGGTCTAGATAGGGGGGTTTTTAAATTTGAAGGGGAACCCCTTCTTTTTCCCCAGTGGGTCCCTTTTGGGAGGTGGACTTTTCTTTTTTAAATTTTCTTTTTTTCCCTGAAAAATTAAAGAAAACTCCCCCCGGGATGTGAAGAGGCACTGGGGGCCCTCAATTTGCCCTCTTTTGGGAAGGGGCCAACCAAGACCGTCCTTTGAGGATTTCTTTCACAGCCGGGTACCTTTTGCTGATCTGTGAAAGTAGTAATCTGAAGTGGTTCAAATAAAGGGGTGTCCAAGTTTCTTCCCGCCACCCTTTTCGAGCATAAAGGAGCCTGAACGGGTTACCCCCCGTATCGGGGTCTCAGGAAACTTGAACGCTTGTCCCGCTGGGGTAGCTCCCCAAAAGGAGATCTCCAGAGGGGAAGCCCTTTGCTCATGAGGGGGTTCAATATGGTTTAAATGCATTTTTTGGCTTTTGTGAGGGATTAGGGGGAAAATACTGCTCCCCCAAACCCCCTTCCAAAAACCCTGCAAAAGGTCATTTGAATGGGCAAGAGTGTGCCCGGGAAATGATTAAACAGTACGGGCCCCCGTGAAAGGGTTTCCAGATCAGGAACTTGGGGGTTGGGATAAATTCTTCAAACTCACATCTAAAAGGCGAGGAGGGATCTTGATGGGGATAGGATGTTGGCTTTCCCTGGCTGAAATTTTTCCTGAAACCAGGGGGTAAAAACCCCTCTCTTGATGTTTTAAACAGAAGAACCCAATTTAAAGTAAATCACCCCTTGGCGATTTGGGGGAGCTCGCTCCCAAAAAATCACCAGGACCAAAAGGCTTAAACATCTGATTTTTTAAAAAGATTTTTAAGGAAAACCTTTTTTCCCCCTTTTTAACCTGGGAAAACTAAAAAAGTGTCTCTCCTCGGGCCCCTCTCCAAAGTAAATAGGGAAAGTTGGCCCTTATAAATTCTTTTTAAAGGGTAAAATCCGGTCCACATTGAAAAATGGAAATTCCATGGTCCCTATTCAATTGGAAAAAAAAGATTCTGGCAATGGTGCTTTTTAAAAACCAGTTTGGTGAATTTTGGGCACCCCAGCCTCCTTTTTAAAGGGCCCCATAAAGTGCTCTGTTTTCCGGGCCCGAAGTACTTTTTATACTAAAACCCGGCCCCTGTGGGGGCAGGGCATGGGGGGGCACTAAAAAGGGGTATTGCTCCCCCGGGGTAAGTAAAAAAAGTTTTTTGATAAGTGTTAACCACAGTCCCCTCGGGTCCTGCCTCCCGAGATATAGCCTGTTTGGAAGGGTTTTTTTTCATTGGTTTAAAGACTATTTTTTGGAGCGATTGCGTTGGCTATCGAGATCGTTTCGATAGTCGATAGCCCGGTCCGCTATCTAAGGGTTTTTTTCGATAGTAAACACCCATTATGCGCGATGACCTTTAAAAAGTCTAAGGGGAGAGAAACAACCCCTTTTCATTATTACACCCAAAAAAAAGGCTGGAGGGAAACTGAAATTAAACATCCACAACAGTCAAAAGGATATGTGCTACATATTAGGGAAAAACACTTAGGTTATAAAAAAGTCACAGAAAAAAAAGCACAGACCATTTAAAAACCCTGGGCTTGTTTCCAAAACCCCCCGACCCTTAAAAACCCGATCACCCACAAATTTAAAAAAATGCCGAAAGGGGAGTATGATTTGAAACCCCATGTTACTTGAACTGGGCATTGAATAAACCCGCCTTGGGAAAGCCGCATGAGCCCCAAACCCCGCCGACCCCCCCATTTAAAAAGTGCCGGGGGAAAAAGGGTCTTTTTAACCCCCCATTTTTTGGAAAATGGGAAAATTGACTATAACCCGTCCGGGGCCCCAGCATTTAGCCCCAAACCTGCATGGGCCCCCACATTTAAAAAAATGCCGGGAAAAAAAAGTCCTTTTAACCCCAATTTTTGTTTTATGGACCCTTGACTATAACCTTGTCCGGGCCACAGCATGAGCCCCAAAAACCCGCATGAAACCCCCCCAAATTTTAAAAAAAATGCCCGCAAAAAGGAGTCTTTTTAAAAAACCCCCATTTTAAAATTGAACTGCCATTGACTAACCTGCCTGGGCCACAGCAAGAGCCCCAAACCTTCATTACCCCCCAATTTTTAAAAAGGGTGGAAAAAAAGGGGTTTTTTAACCCCATTTAGATTTTAAAGGGCAAGACTATTCCTTTCCTGGGCCCCAGCAAGAACCCCCCAAAACCCCATGAAAAACCCCCATTTAAAAAAATTGGGCCGCAAAAAGGAGTCTTTTCAACCCCCCATTTTTTGTTGAACTGGGAAAAAAAAATTGGCTATACCTTTCCTGGGCCACAGCATGGAAACCCCAAACCTGATGACCCCCCCATTTAAAAAGTGGGAAAAAGGAAGTCCCCTTTCAAAAACCCCCATTTTTTTTTCATAGGACAAATTTACTATACCTGTTCCCCGGGCCCACACAAGAAACCCCAAACCGCAAAGAGCCCCCACAATTTTAAAAAATGCCGGAAAAAAGGGGTCTTTCAACCACCATTTTAAAATAACTTTTGGGACATTGACTAAAACCTGTTTCCCGGCCACAGCATGACCCCCCAAAACCCGCCAAAAAAACCCCCACCCCTTTTAAAAATTCCCGGAAAAAGGAGTCTTTCAACCACCATTTTTTTTTTTCACTGGACTTGACTATTTCCTGTCCTGGCCCCCAGCAAAGACCCCAAACCTGCATGACCCCCAAAATTTTAAAAAATGCCGGGGAAAAAAGGGGTTTTTTCAAAAAACCAATTTTTGAAAGAACGGGCAATTTACTATACCTTTTCCTGGGGCCCCAAACATGACCCCGGGCCTGGGGGTTTTCAGGGGGCGGTGAAAACCCTTAAGGTGGCGTCCGTCATCAAATTTAAAAACCCCGGCAAATTTTAAAAAGCCCTGATGACGCAGCAACCCAAAAACTGGATGCTGAACAAAGGTGGGGGAAGCGGGAAATGGGGAAACTCCACCTTTTCCCCTGTACACAGTCAAAAAACCTTTGGTTTTTCCTTGCCCCTTTCCTAAAGAGTGTTTTTCCAATTTTAGCCTTTTCCCAATTGGGAAAAAACTGTGGTTAAAAGCCCCTGTTTACAAACCCCCCGGGGGCCCTTTATCTTTTGGGAAATTTTTTTTTTCCCCCATTTTATCAAAGTTCGGAGGAAATGGTTTTCTGAACTTTTGTTTTTCTGTCCGGGTTTAACCCTCCCCATGTTTCCCCTGAATAAACCCACATCTGGCCCAAATTTTTCCCCGTAAAAAATCCCTTGTACAAAATTCCCAAAGGGAAATTTTTTTAAAAAAAGCTATTTTTTAAAAAAGGCCCAATTTTTTTAGGGAAATTTTTTAATTCTAGAAAACCCCATTTTTAAAATAGGATGGAATCCCACCATGTCTTTGTTTTTCTCTTTTCAAATTTTATTAAATGGTTTTTTTCCCCCAATACAAGGGGTTGGGTAAACATGTTAAAGTCTTGCAAAAACAAGTCAAAATTTTGCAATATGTTCCCCTTTTAAAATTTTCCTACCCAAAATTCCCGTTTTTTGACAGGGACCATCACCCCCCAGCCACTCCCTTTACAATTGTGAAGAACCAAAAGTCTGTTTGAAAAAACCAAATTTTTTTAAAAAATAGGACCGTATTTTAAAACTCATGTTCCCCAGCAAAATTTCCCCCAAAAATTCAAAACATGACCGGGTTTGGGTCCCCTTTTGGGAAATTGGGGGAAAAAAAATTTCCCCCCGTTTGAAACAACATTTTTTAAAAATAGGGCCCGTAGTAATAGCTGGCAAAGTCCCCAGCAAAAAAGCCCCCAAAAATTCAAAACATGACCGTTGAGCCCTTTTTGGCAAATTTTGAAGAACAAAAAGTCTGGGTTTGAAAAACAACTTTTTTAAGAATAGGACCTGTAGTAAAAGCTTTCATTTTCACACAAAAATGCCCCCCAAAAAAACAAAGCATGACCCTTGAGGCCACTTTGGTCCCAAATTTTGAAGAAAAAAAATTTTCTGTTAAAACAACATTTTTTTTATAATTTGGAAAACCCCGTAATATTGCTGCAATTTTTTAAAGCACAAGACCCAAAAAAAAAAAAAATGACTTCCAGCCACTGTTTAAAAATTTGGGGAGGGAGAAATTTCACTTTGAAGGCCACATTTCTGTTTCAAAGGGGGCCCTGATTAATTGGGGTAAACTCCACGCTAACCCTGAAAACCCCCAAAAAAAAAATTTAAATAAAGACTTCTCAACCACAAATTAAAAATTGTTTAGGGAAAAACCATTAAAATTCCCCTTTCTGTTTTCTTTTCCCAAAAGGGCCATAAATTTGGGGTGTAACTCACAGCAAAAGGGCCTCAAAACCATTTTGGGCAAAGCGAAAATTTTTTAAGATAAAGTGATAAATGGAATACCGGGGTTGCAAGAAACCTTGCGTCTTTTACAGTTTCCCCACAACAAAACCAGCAAAAAGGGAAATGTTGGGAAAAGAAATAAAAATTTCAGTAAAAAAATGATCAATTTTTAAAAAAAAAGTTTTTCCCAAAAGGACCCTTTCTGGTTTTAAAAGGAATGTTTAAATAACTGGGAACTAATCGGGGACCTGCAATTTTGGGGGCCAAAAAACATCATCAGAGTCCATGCCTGAAACTTTTCTTTATGAAAAATCAAAACCCATCCACAAAATTTTTTGGGGAAACCGGAAAGCGTTTTGTCCCGTAAAAACTCCCCAGCTGTGCTGAAGGGCCGCTCGAATTTTAAAGACGCTTGGGTTTCTGGGGCAGGACAAACACCTCATGGCGTGGGCGACCCGCTCAGGCCATTCCCTCCATTTTGGGAAATCCCAAAAAAGGTCTATTGGGTCCGGGAACACATGGAAAAACAAACGGTTTTTGAGACCTGATAGCGTGCACCAATCTTAAGCTGATCTCTTTTTGTTGGATGTGGGGTTTCCCTGCAGTGCCCTGCGTTGGTGAGGTGGTAAACAAAGATTGCCAGAGGGGCACCCATTAGGGGTTTTTTGCCACCCTTGCCTGCTGGGTAAAGGGTAAAGGCTACTTGGCAACCTACTTGGGTTTTCAAAGGGCGCTGATGTTTTTCCAAACCTGACATTTGGGAACTGAAAACAGACGCAAAAAATGTTTCCCAAATTTATCCCAAACAGCAAGGTCTCCATTTCCTGCATTTTACTCCTATTTGGGGGGGGTGGAAGGAAAATGCTTATTTTTGTTTTGTACCGGGATCCAAGGGTGGCCACCCAGTTAAAGGTTTGGGTTCATTTGATGGCCTTTAAAGCGAGGGTCATGTTTTGGGGGAAATTGGGGCATCAAGCACTCATGTGAGAGATTTGGGGGCCTTGATTTTCCCAAACCTCTGGGGCGAGGGGCAAATAAACAAAACCCGGGGCTTCCCCCATCTTCCTCCTTCCGCCTCAAATTCGCGGGCCAAACCCCTTTCCAAAGGGAGGGGAAACCGGGAAAAATCGGTGTTCCCAGGAATCCCCCCTCCTTTCCCCCCTCCTCCCCCCTGCCCCGGCACAAACTTCAACACAGCCCGAATTGGGCCCGAGATGATTTCCCCCCCTTAAGGGTGATGCGCCCAAAATTGCACTAGCTCTGGACCCCTAAACCCCTGGGGTAAATGAATAAGAAAGAAATTGTGAAAACTGTCGGGCCCCTTTTGGGTTTTGACGGAGAAAAAAAGGGCCCTGGGCCGCATCTGTGTCCCTCCCTCCTCCCGTGCTGGGCGGGATCTGTTGTTTCAGGGGTGAAAAAAACGAAACCCGGTTTTTCCCGAACTAAGGGTCACCAAAAAGCTCATTCCCGACAAGGGGAAATTTTCCCGCACTGACCATTTTGGGGGGCTTTTTCAAAAATGGGGAAGGATTTGCAGAGCTCTTTCACCTGCCTCCACTCTTTGGTGGGTTTAACAACCCCGAGGGCCCTACCGCTGCTTGCCAGGCCATGGGGCCCCTTCGTTTCTGCGGTGGGAATTTGGGTGCGCTTTTTTTCCACAATTTGCTGGGGCATGGTGGGGCTTTGGGAAATTTCCGGGGTGGTTTTGCCAAACGGGCAACAAAGGGAACGGTTTTTTTTGGGGAAAGGGCCAGCTGACGCTGCAACTCAGCCAGGCGGGACGAAGCAGGGGCGAAAGCGAAGTGCGGAACTTTAAACCCCCCGAGGGCCCCTTTTCACAGGGGAGTCCAAAACCCGGGGTTTTGGGGTCTTGAGAAAATTTTTTGGACGAAAAAGGGTTTAATGACATGGCCAGGCCCAAAGGGGGGGTTTCTTCCCGCCCCACCGATCTTAAGGGGCCCGGGCCCCGCAATTTTTTCCCCTTATCGCACCCCCACCTTGCCTGGCACAAGGTTTTTTGTCACCCACCAAGGGGCTTCCCGGGCTCCCTTGCTTAAGCCGTCCACAGGCTTCTGACCTTGTGTGGCGGTCTCCAAGGGAATTAATTTTCAACCACCGGGCCCGGTTTCCTGGGGACGGGGATGCCAACCAAGGGCCTTGGGGGAAAGAGCCCCCCCCAACCCTGCGGTTTTTTTAAAAGCGTGCGCCAGCCTGGGAGCCACCGTCACCCCCCCAAAAATCCACCCAGACTCACCCAGTGAGCTTCCAGAGATATAGCGGCCCTTGGGCCCCTCTTACTAGTCCATGTGTCGGTTTGGGAGGGTGGGCATTTTTCCCGGGCACAGAAAGCAGGGCAGAAGGCTGGGTGCTAGGGCTGGCCACTGTACGGCGTGCAGGTCGTTTAAACTGGCAGAAGGAGAAAGGGGGAGGGTTTGGGGCTTTTGGTGGGGCCCGGTTTTTTTCTTCCGGGGGACGGTGGGGGAAAGAAGCCCGGGGGCTGATCCCTGATTTAAGGGCCTTTAGAGACATGGGCGCTGAGGAAAAGCTTGTTTGGGGGCGGAGGAGGGGGGGGAGGCGAAGGGCAGAGGGGTGTGACAGTTGGGTTTTTGGGGCCCGGGTTCGGGCTTTTGGCCCTTTTTTGGCCAAAAGTGTTCCCCTCCCTTTTTTCCCCAAATCATTGGGATTCCCCTGGGATGTTACTAACATGTTTTTGGGGGTGGGTTAAAACCCCTTAAGGGTTTCTTCTTTTCCTCTACTTAAAAGCGTTTAAAGGCAAATGGCGGGAATTTTACAAACGCGTGGTGAATCAGAGGCTTGCCCCAAAGAAGGCCCAGGCTTGAAAGGTCCTGGACCCTTTTTGACGGCGAAAGCGAGGGGCCCGGGGGTTTGCGCTGACCGTTTGGTTTTCGGAATCATATCCCCGGGGCTTTCCCGCACCCGGGCCCCCTCCCTTTTTTTTTGGCGGGACCCCCCTTAATACCCCCCCATCCCCTTTCCCCCCCCGTCCACTGATGAAGCCTCGCAAGGGAAAATTCTGCGGAAAAAAACCAGGGTGGATCCGCAAAAGTTCCTTTATCATCATCATCATCAACACAGGGACCCTTTTTTTTTCCCCGAATTTCTGCATCCCCGAAAACTCGGGCTACAAGCAAGGGGGGACTGCAAGGTTTGGGTTGGGCCCGGGGCCCCCCCCGGGGATTTTTTCCCGATTGACCCGGCCCCCCTTCACAACCTCTGATGGCATCATAACTGGTCTCAGAAACAGACTAAAATCACCCCCTTTTAATTTTTTTTAAAAGGCCCTTTTGACCCCAAAGGGATTTTGTCATCCAAGGGGGGTTTTTCAGACAATTTGGGGTTAAACCCCCATGGTGGGAAAAACGAGTTTTTCATTTTTTTTTTGCTTCATTTTGGAAAAAGGGGTTTCTGAAGAAGCCGGTGAAAGACTTTGTGGCCCCCGGGCTTTCGAGGGCGAGGAGGTTTAAAACTGCTAGATCAGGGGTTTGGGATTAACCCCTGAAGGGCAGATTTGGGGACGATGTTCGGTTTCTTTAAATTCCAAAAAGGGCCCTGACCCGCGATGACAGGCCCCACGGTCCTGCAACTGACATTCCCCCTGGCAAAGCGGTTGTCGCCCCACTGGAAAAACACCCCTTCCTCCCCGTACCTCTTTAACCCTCCATGTGCTACCCCATTTTTGGGTCGCTACCACCTTCATTTTTGCTCCAAAATTTAGAAATAAAAAAAATTAGAAGGTTAAGGAATAGGTTTTTTGGAAAGGTCTCTTATTAAAAACTCAAATTCCACCCGCATTCCTAAATCCCTCTAAACAAAATAAAATTGCTGGGGTTCAAATTTAACTGCAAAGGGGTCTATCAACAAAAACTGGGCTGGGCAAAAGTCCAAAAAAAAAACGTATCTTTTAAAAGTTTTTGGTATAATAAAAGTAATTTTTTTTTCACCTTTTCCCAATTTACCCCGTGGTGAATATAGAATTGCGTTTTTAAAATTTACGTAGATTTTTGCCGGGCAATGAAAAAGTCTGGGTTTTCGCAAAAGTCAAAAAAAAACGTAACCCGTTTGTTTTGATATAATAAACGTTTTTTTTATGCACCTTTCAATTCACCTGGGTGAATTTAGAATGCTGTTTTAAGATTAAAGTAGATGCGCGTCAATGAACGTTGCTGTGGTTTCGCAAAAGTCAAAAAACCCCGGGAACTGTTATGTTTTGATAAATAAACGGAAATTTTTTTGCACCTTTTAAAATTTACCTGGGTGAATATAGAATTTTCTGTTGTATGATTTACGAAATTTTTTCCCCCCCGCTTTAATGAACATGCTGATTTCGCAAAAGTCAAAAAACACGGTAACCGTAAATTTTTTGATAAAATAAACCGGTTTTTTTTTTGGGCCCCCTTTAATTTTACCCCCCTGGGAAAAGAAAATTTCTGTTTTAAGAATTTTGTAGATGCTTCGTCAAAGAAACAGTGGGGGGTGCGCAGGAAATCAAAAAACAAAAGGGAACTTTTGATTTTTCGGGACAAAACACCTTTATTTTTGGCAAAAAACAACCTAGCTGGGCCCAAAAGATTTTGGGTTTTGAAATTTTAAATGCAAGGGGGAATATCAACAGTCCAGGTGTAATGGGGTAAAATTGAACACCTATCGAAAAATGGGGGAACCCCGATAATAAAAAGGGAGTTTTGCACCTAAAAAAGAGAACCCGGGGTTTAAATAGAAATTAAAGTTTAAAACCAAAATTAAAATTTATACAGGGGTGCCCCCAATATCCCGGGAAATAAAAATAGCAAAACTGTTAATGAATAAAGATATTCCCTACAATTTCCCACACTAAGTCTTGGTGGGAACCCTTTTTCCATTTTTTCTTTTTAAAGGGAAAGCCCTTTTTCGTGATCAGCTCCTTGGGGGCCCCCCCCAACGCCCCTCACCCCCCCCCCCGCTTTTCCCAGCCGTGAATTTACAGTGGTTTTTAAAACCGCTTTAAAAAATTTTCCCAGCTAAAATACATTAAAAAGTTTAAATCTCTAAACCCAACTAAATTGGGAAGGGTCACAGTCAATTGGAAGGTTTTCTCTGTGCAGAAAAAAACTAATTTTTGCTGACTTTTGGCCACAGGAAAACGCAGGCCCCATCCCTAAGGGCCTTAAGACACCCGAGGCGAAAAAGAAAAACCCGTTCTATGGTTTAAACGAGGTCATGTTTTTTTTTCCCCGCCAAACGCAACCAATTTAAAATCCCCAGTCATGACTCGCACACACATCCCCACCCGGGTCTAAATTTTGTAATCTGATTTGCTGGGCCCGCGCAAAATTACAGGAAGCGCCGAAAAGGCGCGAAACCTTTAATAAAATGAAGCCATAATTTTAAAAAAGTTTTAAATTTTCGCATGGGTCTGGAAATTTCGATCACCAAAAAAAACCTTTCCGTTTTCCCAAATTTTTCGGTAAAAATCGCTCAAAAACTACTTAAGACTTTTTAAAACCAAAAGGGGTCCACGGTGGGAGAAAGTTTTTTCCCCCTGATTAAAAAGTTGGAAATTTCTGCCCTTTTTAGGTGGGGGTTTTTGTGGGTTTGCCAAGTTTTTCCTCTTTTCACACTACTGTATGTGTTTGCAATCGTTCCTTTCCTTAGGAGGATGGATTGTGGACCGGTGGCGGGGGTCAGAATGGACCGGGCCGTTCTGGAGGCCACTCTGAGGTTGGTGGCTTATGCTGATGACATAACCATCTTTGTGTCTCAAGAGGGGAGCAGTGGGTGCAGCCAGAGGTAGAATGCTACTCAGAGTCATCTGGGTCCAAGATCAACCGGGAAAAGTGTAAGAGTCTCGCTGTGAGGATGAGATCCTGGTTTTGATCTTTCTGACAGCCTCCGAGATCCCCAGGAGTCCAAAAAACTCCTCGGCATTGAATTTGGCCAGGGGATTACCCTAATCAAAACTGGAACAGCAGACCTAAGATTGCCACTTACGTGGACCAGTGGAAGGTTTGGTCTTTGACCATCATTGTAAAAACATACCTGGTCCCTTTGCTGTTTTATCTGGGAAGAGTTTGCATCTTGCCAGAACTTTCTGGACTCAGGTCTACAGACTGTTCTTCCAGATGTTATGAACCTAGTCAAGAGGGAGGTTACTTATCATACGAGGAGACTAGGAGGGTTGGGTATGGTCAACCCTGTGGTGTTCCATGTGAATACCTTTATTTAGATGAACCTGCCAGACCTCTGGAAATAGAGGGCTCCTCTGTGGGTATTCTCCTGTTGGGGATGGTTTTGGCCTTTCTTCCAGGAATGGGAGACAGGAGGGAAGTGAAGGGCATGGGAATCGCCCAGCTTATGCTGTCCTGATTCTGAAGGTTCTACGTTGGTTCTACGTCGCTGGGGTCTGGGGATGTTGGAAATCAGGACTCAGTCAAGGAAATTCCTTGACAAAAGTGTTCTGTTGCCCACTTCCAGAAACATCTGTTGCTCATGGACTGCACAAGTTGGGATCTAGAGGTTTGGTTGCGGCCTTTGAAATCCATCAGGATCCCCTTGAAGTTTTGCAACTTGGCGCTGCTTCCATGGGAAACTGTGGGTGTGTGAGGGACAATCTGAATTGTAGGAGCTCTGAGGACCAGGGGTATCCCTGCGAGGAGTGCGGTCACCTGATGAAGAGCATGGACCACTTCAGACTTCACACAGAGGTTTACACCAGGGTGGGGAGCTCCATCGGCTGGCCCAGGCTGGCCGGTCTCTCCTATGCGAAATGGGCCTATGGAGCATTCAGACACCTGGGAGGTCGGGAACGGAGCACGTTATTCGTAGTCAGCTTAGTGGTCAGGTACTACACGTGGCACGTGCAGTGTTTAGTGTCGACGCAGCGAAAAATCCTCCCCGTGGATGAGGTGGTTAGGAACATTCTCGGTGACCTGGTGAAGGTTCGTTCTCTGGAGTACGAGAGGTCAGGGCAGGTATAGCCTCTTTCTATTGGAGGGGCTTTGCCTTTGGAGTTCCCCAGCCTTTCGTCTCCCTTCCTTTTGGTGGCTGATTTTGCACTGTAGAATTTTTTTTTTTTGGGTGGCTATATGAGGATATAGGGCTTGCAGGTGCCGAACTTGTGGTTTCGTGGTTGTGTGGCTGAAAAGCCTGAGTATGTGTTTATCTGTTGTTTATTGATATTATACATATTGTTCTTATAGCTTGTATAGATTGTATCTGTTGTATATTATATATTTGTTGGGGATTGGGATTAAGTGATAGGTTGGGTGTTTGGAAAAGGGGGGAGGGTTCTATTAGGATAGTGGGGTTTACAGGACTTTAGGGACATTTGGGGCAAAACAAAAGAAATCCTGGATGGATTCATGGACGCCCGTTAACATATACTGGGGGCAGGGGATGCGGGATCAGTTCAGGGCCCAAAAAAGAAAATATACATAAAGCAAAAAAAAGTTTTCTGCTGGTGTTGGGGTTTTCTTTCTTTGTTTCATTGTAACATGATTGTTTGTGCTGTAGAAAAAAAGCAGCCGGGCTAGGGCTTGATTTAGGAAAAATTATAACTATGCTTATTATTAAGTAGTTGTAAATAGTGTTGAGCGATTGCGTTGGCTATCGAGATCGAGCGATAGTCGATAGTCGGCCGCTATCGATAAGGTTTTTCGATAGTGAGCATCGATATGAGCGATTACCATTAAAGTTCTATGGGAGAGCAACAACACCTTCATTATTACACCCAAACAAGGCTGGAGAAGCTGAAATTAACATCCACAACAGTCAAATGGATACGTGCTACATCTTAGGCAACACACTTAGGTTATAAAAGTCACAGAAAAAAAGTCACAGACCATTCACTATCCCTTCTTGTACCACAGCCTGACCCTTAAACCAGCATCACCCACAAATTAAAAAGTGCCAGAAGGCAGTATGATTTGAACCATCATGTTACTTGAACTGGACATTGAATATCCCTGTCCTGGAACGCAGCATGAGCCCCAAACCTGCATGACCCGCAGATTTAAAAAGTGCCGCAAAAAGGAGTCTTTCAACCACCATTTTAGTTTCACTGGACATTGACTATACCTGTCCTGGACCGCAGTATGACCATTAAACCTGTCTGACCCCCAGATTAAAAAGTGCCGGGAAAAGGAGTCTGTTATGTCTGTATCTGTTATGTTTTCGTATAATACATGTTATTTTTTGCACCTTTCAATTCACCTGTGGTGACTATAGAATTGCTGTTTTAAGATTTACGTAGATGCTGCGTCAATGAACAATGCTGGGTGTGCAAAAGTCAAAAAACACGTAACTGTTATGTTTTGATATAATAAACGGTATTTTTGCACCTTTCAATTCACCTGTGGTGAATATAGAATTGCTGTTTTAAGATTTACGTAGATGCTGCGTCAATGAACAATGCTGGGTGCGCAAAAGTCAAAAAACACGTAACTGTTATGTTTTCGTATAATTATCGATATTTTTTGAACCTTTCAATTCACCTGTGGTGAAAAATAGAATTGCTGTTTTAAGATTTACAAAAGATGCTGCGTCAATGAACAATACTGGGTTGCAAAAGTCAAAAAAACACGTAACTGTTATTTTTTGAAAATAATAAACGTATTTTTTGCACCTTTCAATTCACCTGTGGTGAATATAGAATTGCTGTTTTAAGATTTACGTAGATCTGCGTCAATGAACAATGCGGGTGCGCAAAAGTCAAAAACACGTAACTGTTATGTTTTCGTATAATAAACGAATTTTTTGCACCTCAATTTTCACCTGTGGTGAATATAGAATTGCTGTTTTAAGTTTACATAGATGCGCGTCAATGAACAAACTGGGTGTGCAAAAGTCAAAAAACACGTAACGTTATGTTTTGATATAATAAACGGTAATTTTTTGCACCTTTCAATTAAACCTGTGGTGAATATAGAATTGCTTTTTTAAGATTTACGTAGATGCTGGGTCAATGAACAATGCTGGTGTGCAAAAGTCAAAAAACACGTAACTGTTATGTTTTGATATAATAAATGGTATTTTTTGCACCTTTCAATTCACCTGGGGTGAATATAGAATTGCTTTTTTAAAAGATTTACGTAATGCGCATCAATGAACAATGCTGGGTGCGCAAAAGTCAAAAAACACGAACTGTTTATGTTTTCGTAAAATTTAAACGGTATTTTTTGCACCTTTCAATTCACCTGTGGTGAATATAGAATTCCCTGTTTTAAGATTTACGTGGATGCTGCGTCAATGAACAATGCTGGGTGCGCAAAAGTCAAAAAACACGTAACTGTGATTTTTTTCGTACGATACACGGTATTTTTGGCAACAAACAACCTGTGCGACTACAAGTTTGCTGTATTGAAATTTAACTGCAAGGGGATATATCAACAGTTACAGGTGTAATGGGTAAAATTGAAAATGAACACCTATCTGAAATGTATACTGATAATAAAAGTGGATTTTGCAGCTAAAAAAAGAGACCTGCATTTACTAGAAATGATGTGTATCCAATATAAGTTCAGCTGCCCAAAAATCCAGGAAATATTTCAATAGCAAACTGTTTAATAATAAAGGTTTTCCACTACAAGTCACACTAAGTCTTGGTGAACTTATCCAGTGTTCTTTAATAGATAAAAGCTTGCCCTGTGTTCGCCCCGCTCGCCCCCCCCCCCCCCCCCCCCCGCTCCCCCTGGAAATTTACAGGGGTAGATGCTGCTTTAAAATTCTCTAGCTAACTACAAAAAAATCTTCAAATCTCTAATATAACTAAATTATTATAATACAGGATGTAACTCAGGATCAGTACAGGATAAGCAATTTATGTACAGTGACTGCACTAGCAGAATAGTGAGTACAGCTCGGGGAGTATAATACAAGATTAACTCAGGATCAGTACGGGAAAAAATAATGTAATGTACACAGTGACTGCACCAGCAGAATAGTGAGTGCTGCTCTGGAGGATAATACAGGATGTTACTCAGGATCAGTACAGGATAAGTAATGTAACCTCATCTCAACCTTACACAACAACCCTAAACGTCTGTTTGACACCTTTCACTCCCTTCTCAGGCCTAAAGCTCAGGCCCCGGTCACTGACCTCTGTGTTGAAGACCTGGTCACGCATTTCAAAGAGAAAATTGACAGAATCCGGCAAAACATCTCATCTCAAACCCCAAGCAGCATCCATCTGGTCCCTCCCCACACATCCCCCAGCTTACTCTCAGCTCTTGACCCGACGACAGAAGAAGAAGTATCCAGGCTTCTCTTGTTTGTTCGCCCCACCACCTGCTCTAGTGATCCCATTCCCTCCCACCTTCTCCAGTCTATTTCCCCAGCTGTCCTCTCTCACCCAACTACAATCTGTAACCTCTCTCTCTCCACTGGGATTTTTTCCATCTTCCTTAAACATGCTGTTATAACTCCTTTACTGAAAAAGCCCTCTTTGGACCCGTCCTGTGCTGATAACTACCAACCAGTCTCTAACCTGCCCTTCATCTCTAAACTCCTGGAACGCTTGGTCTACTCTCGCCTAATCCGCTATCTCTCTGCTAACTCTCTTCTTGACCCGCTGCAATCAGGCTTCCGCACCCTACACGCCACAGAAACTGCTCTAACTAAAGTCTCCAATGATCTCCTAACAGCAAAATCGCAGGGTAACTACTCATTGTTGCTTCTTCTGGATCTCTATGCAGCATTTGACACTGTTGATCACCACCTTCTCCTCAGCATGCTCA
The DNA here is from genome assembly GCA_025379985.1 of Phyllomedusa bahiana. Classification (NCBI taxonomy): domain Eukaryota; kingdom Metazoa; phylum Chordata; class Amphibia; order Anura; family Hylidae; genus Phyllomedusa; species Phyllomedusa bahiana. The sequence continues at coordinate 30,577 of JAODAL010037320.1, forward strand.
GTACCATTGGCCTCCAGGACACCACTCTCGCTTGGGTCTCATCCTACCTCTCTGACCGCTCCTTCAGTGTCTCATTTTGGGGGTCCACCTCCTCTCCTCTTCCTGTCGGGGTTCCTCAGGGATCGGTTCTAGGTCCTCTCCTTTTTTCACTCTACACAGCCCCCATTGGACAAGCCATCAGCAGATTTGGCTTCCAGTGCCATCTCTATGCTGATGACACCCATTTATACACCTCCTCCCGGGACATCACTCCCGCTCTGCTACAAAACACCAGTGACTGTCTGTCCGCTGTCTCTGACATCATGTCCTCTCTCTATCTCAAACTAAACCTCACTAAAACTGAACTTCTAGTCATCCCACCATCTAGTAACCGACCCTACCCTGCTATTTCTGTCTCAGTGTGTGGAACCAGGCAGCAGGCCCGCTGTCTTGGGGTTATACTAGATTCCGATCTGTCTTTCACCCCCTATATTCAATCCCATGGCCCCCCCCTGTCAACCGGCACCTCAAGAACATCTCCAGAATCCTTTCCCTTTTTTTTTACTGTGAAAACAATTCAAACTCTCATTGTTGCCCTTTTTCATTCTCGTCTTGACTCCTGTAACTCCCTGCTTATCGGTCCCCCCCTCCTGCAAACACTCCCCTCTCCAATCTGTCCTCAATTTCAGCAAACCGGCTTGTCTTTCTTTCCAGCCGCTACACTGATGCCTCTACCCTGTGTCAGTCACTGCACTGGTTGCCCATTCAGTACAGGATACAATATAAATTCATCAAACTCACACATAAAGTTCTCCACAACGCTGCACCCCCCTTCATCACCTCTCTCGTCTCTGTCTACCACCCTACCCGCTCTCTCCGCTCTGCTGATGATATCAAATTACATTCCTCAATTATCCGAACCTCCCATGCCCATCTCCAAGATTTCACATGTGCTGCACCAATTCTCTGAAATATGCTACCGCGGGCGATCAGGCACACTCAGAACTCTCATAGCTTTAAGAGGGCCCTGAGAATACATCTTCTCACTCAGGCCTACCAGAATCCGTAATGGCTAGCCGCCCCCCCCCCCCCCTTCCCACCAGCCAGCACACTCATCTTCGGCACTTAATTGTTTATAGATGTACTGTCTGGGTGGCAGGTCCATCCGAATTCTACATAAAACAACCCCATATTTATGTCACATGGCTGGACCATTGTAAATCTAGCACTTCTTACCCTTCAATCTCACCCGTAACCCTAATAGATTGTAAGCTCTTGCGAGCAGGGCCCTCTCACCTTGTGTCTCATCTGTAAGTAGTTTTTCATTATGCAATGTATGTGTTTTTGTCTGCACCTACACCCTCCAAATTGTAAAGTGCTGCGGAATATGTTGGCGCTATATAAAAAAAGATTATTATTATTATTATGTACACAGTGACTGCACCAGCAGAATAGTGAGTGCAGCTCTGGAGTATAAGACAGAATGTAACTCAGAATCCGTACATGATAAGTAATGACATGTATGTGTGTAGTTACTCTAATGGGGTATAGTTGGTATCATTTGTGTCCTTTTGTTTTCTTCTTACCGTACAGTATCTTCTGCAGATGACAGGGACGATACACTGAGAAACTCTCGGACTGTATATTCCAGTTCACTGCAATAAAATATCACACAGCGTTATCTGCACCAGCAGAAAAATAAAGAAAACCTATTTTATGAGTTGAGGCTGTAAAATCCTCTTCATAGAGTTCTCCATTGTGATTTAAGATATAGGAATCTCTCCGATTTTCTCCGTTGGCCTGAACACGAGCAGGAGAGGAGATATAATACCAGGCATAAAGCAATATAGATGGTGCACGGTGGAAGGGCTCAACATTGGGGAACTGAAAGGTCTCGTCCAGTCGTGTAAATAAAACCTAATCACCGCAGAATGTAAAACCCTGCAGCTTTCTATTACACCTTGTGCTTCCCTATCTCACCACTTCTAAGATCTCTGCTTGCTTTCAGTGCAGTAAAACATTCATGTAAAGCTGTGAACCTGTCACTGTATTTCAGTTTGTTACAATGTTTCCATGTTGGTTACAATGTATCAGAGTCCAGGACAAGAGGTGATTTCACGCACTCATGCTGTACAGTGTCGTATGGCCGTCAGCGGTGTGAGTTTCCTTTACAATTAGTGAAACGCTTTGGGTTGCTGTCCAATTCAACCAGAATTTGTTTAGGGTAGGTCTTCATGGAATTTTGGTAAAAATTGCCCAAAAATCACCCCTGACTCTAAATTGAGTTTAGGATTAGGATTTGTAGGTGTTTTGAGGGGTCACGTTCCCGCTTTCAGGTGTCTTGCTGTGGTGTCACTTCTGGTGCAACTGTCTTATATCTTGAACCCAAATTTATCTCTATCCCTAACTTTGTCTCTGTCCCCATCAGGTAGTTTAGGGTTAGGGGTTTAAGGAAGTTCAGTCTCGCTCCGGGCCTCCTTTTGCTCCTGCTACAGCATCACTTCCAGCGCGTCTATCCAGACTTTTCTCTATTCCTATCCTTCTCTCTCTCCCTATCCCATAAGTTAGGTTTAGGAGTTTGAAGATGTTTTAGGAATTTTAAGAGGATATCTTTCCTGCTATGAAGTTACTTCCAGTGCCAATTGGCAAAACCCATTTTTTCTCTAACCCTATCTGTCTTACTATCCTGGAAGTTAGGGTTAGGGTGTTTTGGGTGTTTTATGGGTCAATTTACCTTTCAGTGTCCAGACCTCACATGCGACCTTCCAATATCCGGAATCCAATTTTTTTTCTTTAAACGTATCCTATCATGAACATTATGATTAGGACTTTTTTAGGGTGTTTTGTAAGATATCTTACCGTTCAGTGTCACTCCAGATCTTGGATCACTGCTGTTTTGGTGTCCATTCCTTTACAACTATTCCATGTCTTGAGCCCAATTTTTTTTTTCTCTAACCCTAACCCTATCTCCCATATCATGAAAATTAGGGTTAGGAGTTGTGTCACGGCACCCCCTGCTCCTCGGCCCGCGGGCCGCGGGCGCACCCGTGACCCCCTCCCCGGGTGCCCACTGGGGTCGGGAGCCGCCGCTGGCCGCGGGACGAGTCGGGGGTCTGCAACTGCCAGGGACTCACCTAACCTCGCTCCTGTGCCGTCCGCGTCCTCTGCCGGCCGAGGCGTGCGGCCTGTTCCTAAGGGACGTGCCGCGCTCGTTCTCGAGGATTTAAAGGGCCAGCGCCCCGTTAATTGGCTAATTGCCAGCCGCTTCCCCTACTTAAGGTACGTCCCACTAACACTCCTTGCTGGATCTATGTTGCCTCGTGCCTTAGCTAAAGCATTCCCAAAGTGTATTCTCGCCTTTCCGTGTACCAGACCTCTTGCTACGTTTCTCGACTCCGAACCTCTGCCGCCTGCCCTGACCTTCTGCCTGTCCACGACCTCGAACCATTCCCCGCCTGTCCTGACCTTCGCCTGCCCACGACTACGATTCTCGGACCACGATTCGTACCCCACCTGCACCTCGGCCGCCACCCGCAAGCAAGTCACGTCAGGGGGGACGACCTGGGAGCCTCACGCCGCAGCAAGGCCATCCCGCTTTGCGGCGGGCTCTGGTGAAAACCGGGGGCTACTTAGATTCCGTTCCTTGGCGTGGCTTAACGACCATCGCTTGCGGTGGTCCGGCGGATCCCCTACCCAGCCCTTACAAGTTGTAGGGTATTTAAGGGGTTAAATTCCCTTTCAGTATAGCTCCAGATCTTGCATTGCCCCTCCCATGCTGTCACTTTCAATGCAACTGTCTATTTTCCAAACCCAAAATGTTTTCCTCACCTTCACTCTATCTCTCTCCGTATCATGAAAATTAGAGTTTTTATGGTGTTTTAGGGGATATCTTACCTTTTAGTTTCACTCCAGGACTCATGTCGCTCTCGCTGTTGGGTCACTTTCGGTGCTACTATCCAATGTCTCGAACCGAAATGTTTTCCCCTAGCCCTCACCCTATCTCTCTCCCTGTCATGTAAATTAGGGTCAGGAGTTTTTAGAGTGTTTTAGTGGATATCTTACCTTTCAGTGTCGATCCAGATCTCATATTGCTCCTGCTGTGGTGCCACTTCCGGTGCAACTGTCCAATATCCCAGATCAAGATTGTTTTCTCTAATTATACCTTTCTCTCTACCCCATAAATTGGGATTAGCGTTTCCAGAGTGTTGTAGGGGTTAGCTTCCCTTTCACTGTCGCTCCAGGCCCCGCGTCGCCCCTGCCACTCAGTCACGTTCAGTGCAACCGTTTATTTTCCAAACCTAACATTTTTTCTCTATCCTTCACCCCATCTCTGTCCGTATCATGTAAGTTAGGGTTAAGAGTTTTCAGGGTGTTTAGGAGAACATATTACCTCTCACGCTAAACCTCACATTGCTCCAGTGCTACTATCTAATGTCTTGAATCTAATTGTTTTTGTAACCCTATCTCTCTCTCTCTTTCTCTGGTGCAACATCTGATGTCCCTTCTGATTATCCAAGGTAAGCCATATGTTTTAGCAAGTAGTGACATCAGATGTGATGCACGATATCTGACATCACTTCCGCTTTCACGACACAGGGATAGCTAGGAAAAGTAGGAAAGTGACAATGGTGACATCAGCGTAATCAGCAAATGGCTGCATTCACATCAGCAATAGAGGTTCTGTTTGGAACCCCAGTCACAGAGGTATAAATGGATCCATTTACTGATAGATGCGAACAGCGTCCAATGAACCTCTCTGACTACAATGTTTGCGTTACTTTTTCCATCATACCCAATGGAGCGTGTGATGACGGTTCCAAACGCAACCTCCGATGCAGAAGCGAATGTTGCCTAAGGCCATGTTTACACAGCGTAATTGCGGCGCGTATAGTACGGCCGCAATTACGACGGGTGATTTGGGAGTTGCGCTGATCAGCGTGTACTTCCGCGGTGCGCGAGGGTCAGCAACCCGCAGGCCCCCTTGACATGCATTACCGTATTGGCCGCAAGTAATTGACATGTCACTTATCTCCCCGCTCGTACAATACGATCGTATTGTACGAGCAGGGAGAGGAGGCGTAATCCATAGTTTTCTATGAGAACTATGGATTACCGTAATTTCGGCGCACATCTCGCTTATATTATAGCGCAAATATGATGTGAAATGCGCTTCGAAATTTGCCTGTTTGAACATAGCCTAAGGGTGGAATGATGCATCAAACTATTTAGTTTGTTACAATGTTTTCATGTCGGTTACAACGTATAAAGAGATTGTCTCACCAGGCAGTTTCCCAGAGTCACAGCCAGCTTCAGACTCCCACTTCTTGTTCAGGCTGTGGGCGGGTCTAAAGCTTCAGTCTCGCACCTCTTGTTCAGGCTGTGGATGGTTATACAGCTTCAGACTCGCACCTCCTGTTCAGGCTGTGGACGGATCTACAGCTTCAGACCCACACCTCCTGTTCAGGTTGTGGGTGGGTCTACAGCTTCAGTCTCACATTTCCTGGTCAAGCTGTTGGAGGTTCTATGGCAGTGACTAGGATATCAGCTCTGCAATTCCTAGCCCAGCTTATTACATTAAAATGCCTGCTGGAGAAGTAGAATCTGTCTAACGGAAAATATACCATTCCCACTGACCTCAGTAGAATAATACTCTTTGTAGTTCATACAACACATGTTTTCAGCAGTTAGTTTTTTGCCTTAAAAAACTATGAACCTGTTCATTTTTTGGTCGCATTCCATGCAGAAAATGGATGGAAATTTACTATTGACGTCAATGGGGATGACTAAAAACCTTGTGTAAAACGTGCCCCAAACATATGTATGGGGTTTTGAAGGTAGATCAGCCTTCCAAAACCACATAGGAATGTATAAGATTTATTTCTGACTGTAAACAATGAGCAAAAAAAAACTACTAAAAATCCACATGCAGTAACATATGAAATGTTAGCTTAAAACGCGTTGGTAGACCCAGTTTTCAATGGCAGAATCTGAAAAGTTAATTTTACTCGTGGTGTTACTGTACTCTAAGTCTTCATCTTAAATAAATAAAGCTCAGTAACTAGAGTCGCAACACAGGGAGTGACTCATCCAGCTAATCAGATAGGAGAGAAGAGAGAGAGATGGTTGGTAATCAAGAGGAACTTGTGTGCACTCAGGAGGGATCAAATCTCTCTTAACGAAGCCACACGAAACAACAATGTATTTAGAGAAAGTCTTCATTGACCTTTCCCTACAGGTCGAAAGCTACTTTTTGTATTGTGAAAACCCAATTAAGATACAAAGTTTAATGGTGAATTGATTTGTAAAACACCCTAAAAACCTGTTATTTATTGGATGGGGTAAGGGGCCGTCTACACGACAAAGACTTCCAGACAGTTTTTGACTCGGATTCGGAATGTCAAAAAAAGGACTGTAACCCATCCCCACAGACCTCAAAAGAAAATCCACAGTGTAGTCTGTACTACTCAGATTTTCTGAAGTTGGATTTCAAAACCAGCGTTTTAAAAAAAAAAAATGTGGAACATGTTCATTCTTCCGCCATATTTTTACCTGGAAAATGTACTATTTGGTCAATGCGATGGCAGGAAAAACGACTAGAAAGCTTTTTTTGTGGTGTTTTTGCCATGGGTCACTGTCAAAAAACTCAGTAGCGCTCTATGATTCCCTGTCTGACAAAAAACAATTGGAAAACTGAATCCGAAAACTGCACCAAAAACCGACAACCGAGTGTGAAGTCTTGTCCAAAGACTCATCGGATTCAGAATCCACAGAATATTTTGTCATTTGCCGCGTGGCCGCAGCCTTAGGGAAGAAGGTTGGGTTCAGAATCCCCCCAAAATTAAATTTTTTCCATGTTGGGAAAAAAAAATAAACGGGGGCTCTGTGACGAAAATGTTAAAACAAAAATTATACATTTGGGCTCAGATATTGCAGATTATTTCACTGCATTAATTTGACATATTTTTTTCTAGTCACCAACTCTACCAGAAGACATTATATGAAGGGGCAGGGACGTATTCAAAACCCACCAAAAATGAGTGCTCCTGGGCAGAAAGAGGGCGTACACGGGCATTTCCGGCTAAATTTGTGAGCAATTCTGAGAATTAGTATTCCCCAAATACAAATAAAGGGGGTTTGGCGAGTAGGGAAGTGAAAAAGAGGAGCTCTTGCAGAAAAAAAACAAACAAGCCCCAAATTTCCGAGGTTCGGGCTATGATTTTCGGGGCCGATCCGGGGGCTCACATTTTTTGTGTTCCGTTCAAAATCCCCGCGCAGTTTGTCGGAATAACAGGAAAAGTTTTTCCTCCTAATACGATAAAACCACCAAAGAAACCCCGAGCACTCCACGTAGAAATGGAATCCATTCGGCGCCATTGGTATCTGTTATACAATGGATCCGGTTCCACCTCTGTGATGCAAGTGGCTAAGTTATAGTCCAAAGAAGTAAAGTCAACTCGTCTGATCAATGTTCATGGATCTGCTGTACGGAGCACGGGGGAGAGAAACCAACCCCCCCCCCTCCCCAAAAACTATGTAAAGCTAAACCAGCTCACTCCAAAGATACTTTAATACAATGCTTATTTTTTTGGGGAAAGTCTTACAAAACCTAAAGTTCACATTGTACAACCAAACCTCCATATACCCAAAAGTGTACATTGTTTTGGGCTAACGTGTTTTGGAAAAGTCTTTAACTTAGAATGATTTACTTGCACAACACAAAAGGTAAAATAAGCGCGGGCCACCCTTTTTGTGGTAACGATGCACCGGTTTTTCCTCTTTTTAGCCTTAATATTCCCGCTGCACAATTTTCCTGATCCCGGCCCCAACCGGGATCAACAACTTTCCGATAAAGTTGGGAGAACCAGCAGGTGATAGAAAGGGTAACTTTTTTTTTTATAAACTATTTTTATTGACATCCACGAGAATGCGTACATAATACAATCAAGAAAAAAAATACAGCATCATGTCAAGTTTTATAATTAAACAACAACTGCAACATCAACAAAGAAACCGCCTCACCCCCCCCCCCCAACCAACGCTGCAGTCATCTGTCTAACCACATTTTAACCATAAATACTTATTACCCTTGAAAGTTTTCCAGCCTTCCAGTAGAATGAATGATACAAACAAATGAACTAAAGAACTCCACCTCCCCAGACTCTCCCCAAATGTCGGGTCTCCAGCCAAGGCTACAATTCCCATTCCCATTTTCCATCCACTTTAAGAGGCCCCAATCCCAGCATTACCCAAGTGTTTTTTTAAATGGAAGCATAGTTCTCATATTCCTGTGGATTAAAAAAATTTTCAATAAAAAATTTCCCACTTTTTTAAAAAAATTTGGGGGCTTGTGTTTCTTTGTTTTTTTCTACCCCCCCCTCTACAAAAAAGAAAAGCTTCATTTGTGAAAACCATCTCTAAGATGGGAAATTCCTTTTAATCCAAAGGGCAAGAGGCATCTTTTTTTGGGCCCCCAAAAAGAGACATGCTCCAAAAGGGGACGTTCCCCCCCTCGGGATTTATTGAAACAACACAAGGGGGGGTGACAACCAAGACCACTTTTAAGCGGGGATAAGCAGGCACCAAACTGCCCAGAAGTTCTGTGATTAGGACATGCCCCAAATACCGTATTAGAGATGGGCGAAATTTTTTCAAAAAAATTGATTCGGTCACTTTGCCGAATTTTCCGACAAAAAAAATTCGGTCCGAATTTCTTTGGGAGAATCGCTTAAAAAGCAGCATTTTTCCCGGCGCAAGAGCCGAGGGGCTGTAGAACGTTTTCCTCTTAAATATGCAGAGGGAGCTTGGTTTGGGCTTTATAAAGTTGTGTTTTAGTATGACAGCACATGACTGCCGCCGCTCTTAAAATCGCTTTACTATAAAATTTCCCTGGGACTTTAAAAAGGGCAAAACTGACCAAAAAAAATGAAGGGGGAATGTAGCCTATAAAATAAACCACAAAGCTAAAAAACAAATGAAGCTCAGTGGCAACATTAGTGAAGAGTGTGGGGTGGGGCGGGGCAGCCCAGCAGCAGAGGTCAGGCATGGCACAAAGACATTCTGGAGGGGGGCAAAAAATGGGAAGCCCAAGTGGGACAAAACAGAGTGAGGAGGGCACGAAGCAGCAGCATGAGATACGGGCCAAGACATTCTGGAGGGCAAAACGTATTAGGCCACAAGTGGCACAATACGAGACGGAGGTCACGGCGGCAAGAGCATGAGGGCAGGCAGTGGCACAATGGCATTTGGAGCGGTAAACAGTTTAGGGGCCCCAGAGTTTGGGACAATCACACAGTGTGGAGGTCACGGGGGCAGCATATGAGATCAGGCAGGGGCAAATGACATTCTGGAGGCGGGTAAAAAGTATTAGGGCCCCAGATGGCACAATCCACAGGTGGAGGGCACGGGGGGCAGCATATGAATCAGGCAGTGGCACAAGACATTCTGGGGGCGGCTTAAACAGTAGAGGCCCAAGGGCACAATCAACAGTGTGGAGGTCACGGCGGCACAGTATTAGGCAGGCAGGCACAAAGACATTTGGAGCGCAAAAAAAGTATTAGCCACAGAGGGCACAATAACAGTGTGGAGTCACGACAGCGCATATAGATCAGGGATGGGAAATGACATTTTGGAGTGAAAAAACATATTAGGCCCAGAGTGGCACAATCACAAGTGGGGGTCCGGCGGCAGCAGTATATACAGGCATGGCACAAGACATTCGGGGGGCGGGAAAACAGTAAATTTTGGGCCCCAGAGTGGGCCCAACACAAAAGTTGGGGGTCACGGTGGGAGCAAAGAGATCAGGCAGTGGCACAATGTATTCTGGGGCGGGAAAACTGTTTTAGGCCACAATGGCACAATCACACAGTTGGGGGTCACTGTGGGACAGTATGAGGCAGGCAGTGCACAATGACATTCTGGGGCGGCAAAACATATTTGGGGCCCCAGAGTGGCACAATGAACTGTGGGGGTCACGACAGCAGCAGCATGAATAGCAGTGGGACAATGA